>JAKMXC010000223.1:0-82527 GCA_025328345.1 Colletotrichum sp. SAR11_59
CCTATATAAAGCTTTAAGAAGCTTATAGTAATATTTACTATTATTAGACTTATAATTATAATTAGGATTAAATTCCAACTTATTTATAGTTTTATTATATAAAAAACCTATTAGTAATATTATATATATATCTATATCTATATTAGTATATATAAACGCTATAGTAACGTTATATTATAAAAGAATCTAGTCTTCTTTTATAGTAAATATAACTATAAACCTATAGCTTTTAGGTCTATAGGTAGTAGAAAAGGTTTCTAAGTAATTAATACTTAAATATTAATTAAAACTTTAAGTAACTTATCTTATTTTATACTTATAAACGTTATTTATTTTATCTTTTAATTTTATAATATATACCTATCTACTACCTAATAGATAAATATTATCTAGTTTTTATATAATTTCCTAAGTTTTTATATCTTCTATTTAAGTTACTTCTAATTATATAGCCTAAATCTAATTATTTTTATAAGGAGAATTTAAGGCTTATCTTATACTAGAAGGCTCTTCTAATATAATAACTAATAGTATATAAGAAGCTTTATCTATAGAACTAGTTCTAGTAGTCCTATTATTATTAGTTATAACGTTATTATTTATTTTATATATACTAAGAGTAGGGTAGTCCTAAATAGTAAATAATAGTGCACTTTTAGTATTATCAACTATATTATTAACTTATTAGTAGTTTTTTTTAGCTTCTTCTAATAGAGAGGGGATCTCTATTAATAACTTAGATTTTTCTTTATTTATTTCTCTATTATTAATACTAGTAGTTTTCATACTATTATTATGTAAACTACTCATATTAGTATTAGTACTATAGATATTATTATGTGAAATAGTACTATAATTTTTATTGCTATTATTAATAGTATTATTATTATTATTATTATTTATATTATTATTATTATTATTAATAATAGTCTTATTACTTAGATTCTTAAGAGTATAATTAGTTATAATAATATCTCTACTTATAGTAGAATTATTACTATAAGAGATAGATTAACTAGAAATATCTCTTAGTAAACTATTATAAGTAGTATTATATCTATTATTATTAAGTATAATACTACTATTAGTATCCTTAAAGTAGGTATTTATACTTATAAGAAGCTCTTTATAATAAGAAATAAAGGTATTTTCTAAGATTTTAATATCTTAAGACTATAAAGTTCTCTTTAGTTATATATCTTAGATTTTATACTTATTAGATCTATAATTAATTATATAACCTTAATATACTCTAATATCTAGTTTCTTAATTTTAGGATCTTTATTCTTATAGTAGTATATACTACCCTATACTTTTATATTATTTATATTAGGTTTTATATTATTCTTTATTTTATAAAGCGTTTTATACTTAATAGAGCTATAAAGAGTCTTATTATATATATAAAAAGTAATATAAAAAGCTTTACTCTATAAGTAGTATAGTAAACTTAAATTATATAGTATAGTTCTTATTTTATTAACTATAGTATATATAGTACGTTCTATAAGTCTATTAAACTTATATATATAAAGAGGTCTTATATTATAGATAATACTACTACTTATATATATAGGTTTAATATATTTATTATTAAATTCTCTACCTCTATTAGTAGATATTTCTTTTATTCTTTTATTATTATTATTATTATTATTAACTTTAGCTTAAAATTTAAGAAAAGCGTTAAGTATAGTTTCTTTAGCTTTATCTCTTAATAATTTTCCCTATATAAAATAGGAATATTTATCTATAAAGATAATAAAAAGGTTATATTTATTATATATAGTAAGCGTTATAAGCCTATATAAATATAAAGCTATATAATCTAAATAATCTAGATTTCTATTATAAACCTATTTTTTATTAGCCTTAGTAATAAATTTACCTTTATAATAGACTTTATAAAGTAGTAATTTATAGTTATTATTATTATTATTTATATTTATATTTATAGTAGTATTATCTTTTATTTTTAAAAGAGTCTATAAATATATATATTTAAGACGTTTATACTATAGTTAGAGGCTATTATTATTATTATTATTTATATTATTATTAGTTATAGTATTATATATATAATAATTATTATTATTAATAGGAAATTAGAAGAAATATAAGTTATTCTTCTTTACCCCTATAGTAATAATATAATCTTTATTAATATTATATAAAATAGGTTATTTCTATATAATAGAAGTAATACCTAAAGAATCTAACTTAGATTAACTAAGTAGATTAATACCTAATTTAGGTATATAATAAATATCTTTTAGTATTATTTTATTATTATTAGGATATATTATTAAATTACCTTTTATAGTAGAAGTAAGTATCTTTATTTCTCCCTATTTTATTGTTTTATTTATCTTTATAGGATTTTTTATAAAGTTATAGTTATTAACTATATAAATAGTAGCTATAGTATTAATATAAAAACTAACTATTTTTTTATTCTTATTAATATAACTCCTTAATTTTCCTTTTTCCTTAATAATAGATTAGTTAATTAAATAACTTAAAGAAGGATTATTAATATTATTATTTATATTATTAAGAGTAATATAGCTTATATTCTTAAAGAGAATATTTTATTCGTTTTTATTAGAAAATAAATCTATTAAATCTATAGGATCTTTAGGATTATTAAGAGATATATAGGGGGTAATATTCTCTTTAGTAGTTATATTAACTACTTCTTTTTCTTTATTTTTAGTACTAATAGTACTAGTAGAGGGTTTTTTCTACTAACTAAATACTTTTTTAAGATATAGAAAAGCGTAGTTTTCTTTAGTATAGTTTATTTTCTTATAATTTTTATAGTATAAACTTTTCTATTTTTTCTAAAAATTTTTACTTATTTTATTTTTATTTTTATTATTTTCCTAGTTTTTATTTTGTTTTTTATTCTTTTTATTACCTTTAGTAGTAGTATTATTAACTACTTCTTTACCTCCTTTTCTCTTATACCTATCTATAAAACTAGTATATAAAGAATCTAAGTTATAAGTAGAAAGGTTAGTCCTAAGAGACTAAGTTATAGAGGTTATAAAAGCCTCATAAGTCTTATTTAAACTATTAAGTATATAAACTATAACTACTTAATTAGGTAGTTTAAGCTAATTATAAGATAAGTTATCTATAAGTTCTTTTATTTTATTTATATAATCTTTTATAGATTTAAAATCATCTAAAGAAGTATTAAAGAACTCTTTATAAGTTAAAAACTTATTTATAAAACCTATATATTATAGTTAGCTATCTAATAATAAGGTCTACTAATAGAAGCTAGGGATTAATATATTATAATAGTATACTAAAGTTATAGTCTAGTTATAGGTTATAAGCTAGTAGTAGATTAATCCTTAGAAGCTAAAGTAATTAATCTTAAGCTTAATAAGTAATTTATAGTAAAAGTAAGCTAAAAGTATCTATAAAGATAAATACTAAGAAGTTAATTACTAAAGAGCTATAGAAGTCTAACTATAAACTAAGCTTAAAATTATACTATATATAAATTTAACTTTAAATATATTCCTTTATACCTTAGGTTAATCCAAATCATTTTAATCTAAAATAATTATTTAACTTTTAAGTTATATTAGATTATATTAATCTAATATAATCTCTATTTTATTATTATATAACTTAAGCTATAGTTTTTCTATTACTAAGTAAGTTCCTATTATTCTTATAATCCTATAGTATAAATATCTTATCCTAGCTACTTAATACCTAAGTAGGTTAGTTATCTATTATTCCTATATAATAAGTTATAATATTAGGTTCCCTCTCTAAAGGTTTTATCTTTAAGACTTAATATAAGTAGGTTATTAGTCTTAGGTTAGGGATCTATTAATTATACTTCTTAATTTTCCTATAATACTAATATTATATTAGGTTATATTTAAAAATTAGATTCTTATAAGACTTATTATTCTTAAATTTAGTATAATTATAAGGCTTTTAGTGCTCTAGTTAATTATTATAGTTATAATATAATACCTTATTCTCTTTATTTTTAGTATAATAAAGTATATAAAATAGACCTTACTAACTTAAAACGTTATAGTAAGTATATAAAGTAGGGTTTTTTAAATTATAATAGTAGTAATATAGTAAATACTTATAAGTACTTTATTACTTTAGTATAGTTTAGTATTACTAATCTTACTTTAATAGTAAATTATTACTTTAATAAGTAAAAGAAAGTAAAGTAAAAGGAAGAAGAAACTAAGGAAGTATTAGAAGTACTATAGACTTAGTTTATTACTACTCTAGGTTATTTATTTTATCTTTAGAGGTAGAAGAGGTTCTTAAAAGAGCGTAAGTTAGATTTAATTTATTAGGAAATATAATCTATTAATAAATAGGAAGCTAAGGAGTATACTTTAGAAGTTTAAGAGTCCTAAATAATAGAGGATTTATTATTATAAAGAGCTTAGAATAAGTTAGACTAACTTTCTCTAAGTATAGGTTTTATAGACTTAAGTATTCCTCTAAATATAGGGTCTTCTAAGGTTTCTTAATTATTTTCTAGTATTCCTAAGCGAATAAATAGTTTCCTTTATTATAGCTAATCTACTTCTATTAGTAGTTAAATATACTTATATAGGTATTAGATTTATTAGTAGTTATTAGTAATTTCCTAACTAATAAATATAACTAATATTAGTATAGTTTCTTATTCTTAGTATTATTATTAATAAATAGTAAGTTTATTAGTTATATTAGCGAGGTTTTTTATTACTTCCTAAGTATTATCTTTATATGTATATCCTTTCTACTTAATAAAGTATTAATATCTTTCTAGTTCTTTAAAGTAATTAATAATCTATTTAACTTTATATTTTAGTTTATTATTTTCTATAATAATAATATCGTTTATCTATAATCTTTATAGAGCTAGTTTAAGTAGTAAAATGTGAAATATTAGGTGATATTTTATAGTTTCTAAGAGTTTAAGTTTATAGTTAACTAATAAAATAACTTATAAGATTCTAAAAAGTCTAAGTTTTTTATAGTTAAGTTTATCGTTTAGTCGTTTTATTTTAATATTTTACTATATAAAATAAGTACTATCTCTTTCTTTTAAAGTTAATCTCTTAATTTTTTATTTATTATTAAACTTAGTTATTCTTTATTATATAAATTTAAGTTTTTTTTATATATTTTTCTAAATATCTTTAATTTACTATACTAAGGTAATAGCTTTTACTATAGTTAGTTCTATTTAAAGTTCTCTATATATAGTAGGTTTAAATCTATAGTTAAGATAGAAGGGGGATTCTTTAGTATTTTTTCTAATTATACTATTATAAGTAAACTAAGTTATTAGTAATAATACTACTTAGTTATTTTAGTTATAATTAATATAAATATAGAAATAAGTTTTAAGGATTTAGTTAATCTATTCTATCTATCTATTAGTCTATAAGTAGAATATAGTAAATATTAATTATTTAATACTAAAGTATAATATAATTAATTTCTAAAAGTTAGAAATAAAGATCTTATTTCTATTTAATACTATTTCCTTAGGTATTCTATAGTTAGTAATAATATACTTAAGGAATATATATATATATTCTTTAATATTACTTACTTCTTTATATAAAATAAAGTAAGTATATTTTATAAGTTAGTTTATAATAATAAGAATACTATTATAGTATACTCCTATAAGAAGTTCTTAAAACTTTAGTAATTTAATAATAAAGTTAAATAATATAGATTACTAAGTAGTTTATAGTATAAATAAAGGTTATAGTATACTATAAAGTTAATATTAAGTAGGTTTACTTTTAAAGTAAACCTTATAATCTTTAATTACTTTTACTATATATTCTCTAGTAAGGCCGCTAGCCTTATATTATGAAATTTAACTAGTATTAACTGCGAAGGCTAGACTGGTCCCCTCACCTACTACTAACAACCTTCAGGTTACATAACTATAGACTTAGAAATTATCTTCACCTCCACGCTCCTCTAACTTTAAACACCACAACAAGCCTTAACTATCTTCCTCTAGCCGCCTCTATCTCCGCTCCTCTAAGCCGCACCCACCCTTCACGCTATATTCAATCTGCGCCTATCTTCCTCTCCTCTACTGTTTAGACGTCTGCGCTGTAAGCTCCGCTAGGCGCGGGGGCCCTAAGGCCTCTATGCTATCATACTATTATAACGTCTTCCGCCCTGCTGCGCAGTCTCAATAGCCCTACTGCTATTAACTATACTCTTAATATATTCGCCCTTCCTAACTTATTAACCCCTCAGGCTACTTTAGCTATGTTAAGGAAGCTTATAAGGTATTTATAGGCGTTAGGATTATTATTAATAGCCTTAACTATATCTATATTAATCTTAAAGCTATATAACTGCTATAGATTGTTTTTATTAGTTATAACTTTAAGTAAGTATAGCTAAGTGAATTTAAGAAGGGTTATCTTATTAGTATAAGTAAGTAGGCTATAACTAAAGCTTTTAATATCCTTAACGTTAGTTTTATAGATTAGGTTATCTAGCTTAGCTTTACTTAGCTTACGCTTATATTTAAAGAAGGAGAAGGATATTATATAAGGTTACTATATATATAGGAGGATATAAAGAATAAGCTTAAAGCCTCATTTAAATAGTTAAGTTCTTATACTATAGCTATAAGAACCTTTTTAGCTATAGTTATAAAGAGTTATACTATTAAGTTTATACTTTTAAGTATAGGTTTAAGCTATCGCTAAGCTTTAGTTACGTTATAGATAACGCTTTTATAATATTATAAATAACGCTTTTACGAATAATAGCGTTATAAATAACGCTCTTACTAGTACGTTTTACTACTCTGCTACCTACTTACTTACCTACCTACCCTCTTCTATATAGCTAGGGATAAGTTAAGCTGAACGTTAATAACTAGTTATACTAAGATTTATTTATTTACTTTATTAAAATTAAGCATAAGTTAAAGTACTACTATTAGGTTTTAGTACTATAAAAAAAAAGTATAGAGTAAACTGCGATACCTACTTATATAGGTTAACTAGACTGCTAATATATTCTCTAGTAACCTTTTCTCTATATTATTATTATAATTATTTCTAAGTTTTTATAATTCCTTAGTAATTATATATAAGGTAAGTATAGAACTTTATAATTACTTTATTATTTAGTTTATTAAGTAAGCTAGTATTAGATTATCTAATTATTATTAAGAGTTTAGTTACTAATATAAGGTTTCTATTATTATTTCTTTTAAGAATTATCTAGGTTTCTTTAGGTATTAAAATATTATAGTTTAGTTATTAGCTAAGAGGGTTAGCTCTACTATTTTCTAATCCTTTTTAATAAATAATTTAGAAGTTAAACTCTAATAGAAATTCTAATTATCTAACTTATTATTTATTTAATATTTTAGACGTTATAAAATATAAGAGGTTCTTATAGTCTAAGTATATAAGTATTTTATAGATAGTTTTTAAGAGTTCTAATCTCTATTCTTTAAAGGTTTTAATAATTACTATAAGTTCTTTATTATAGATTTAATAGTTTAGTTTAAGTTTATAGAACTTATAAGAGAAAAAAGTATAAAAATATAGTTATCTTTCTAAGTTTTATTATAATAGTTAT
Organism: Colletotrichum sp. SAR11_59; assembly: GCA_025328345.1. Taxonomy (NCBI): domain Eukaryota; kingdom Fungi; phylum Ascomycota; class Sordariomycetes; order Glomerellales; family Glomerellaceae; genus Colletotrichum; species Colletotrichum sp. SAR11_59. The sequence continues at coordinate 7,625 of JAKMXC010000223.1, forward strand.
ACTCTAAGAGTATAGTTTAAGGAGTTTAGTTCTACTTTAAATTATTTAGTAGGATCTAATATTATTAAGATTAGTTTATTACTAATAAGGTCTTTAATTTTCTAAAAAGCTATTTACTAGGATTCTTCTTATATAAATAAGGTATTTTTATAGCTAAAGTTAATAAGAGCTATATTAATCTTACTATATTTTTTTATAAATTTTTAATAGAAATTAATAAAACCTAAGAATTTTTAAACTTCTTTAAGGTTCTTAAGTACTAGCTATTCCTTAATAGTTTTAACTTTATTTTCTAATATTTAAACTTCTCTAGGAGTAATAGTAAATTTAAAGTATTTAACTTTTTATATATAGAATTTACTTTTCTTAGGTTTAATTAGAAGTTTAACGTTTTAAAAAGTTTATAGGATATAATATATATTTTCTCTATATTTCTTAAATATAAATAAGAAATAAAGATATTATTTAAATAGATTACTATATAGATATTAATATATTTATATAAAACTTAGTTAATTATATTCTAAAATATTATAAGGGTATTAATAAAACTAAAAAGTATAATAAAGTATTTAAAATATCTTTTTTATATTCTAAAAGTAGTTTTCTATTCTTTACTTTACTTTATTTTAATTAAGTTATAAGTTTTTTTAAAGTTAAAAGCTATAAACTAATTAGTTCTATAAAGAAGTTATCTTATTTTATTAATAAGTAGTAGTAAGTAGTAATTCTTAATTATTATTTTATTAAGTATATAGTAGTTAATATATAGTTATAGTTTTCTATTTTTCTTTAGTATAAATAAGATTAAGCTTCTTACTAGTAATATTAAAGATTTAATATAACCTTTTTTAAGGTTTTTATTAAGATATTTATTTAAAGTTTCTATTTTTATTTAGTTAAGTCTATAGATTTTATTAAAGTATAGTTTTTTTCTTTCTTTAAGAAGAATTTTATAGTTAAAATTAATATATTTAAGTAGTTTAGTCTCTAACTTAGCTATAAAAAGTTTCTTATAAACTTAATATTTTTCTAAGATAGATAGAAGTAGATTATTCTTTTATTCTAGATCTATTATTTTTAGTAGTTATAATATAGTTTCTTTTACTTTAAAATAATAAAAGTATTATTTTACTATTCCTAGCTATATTAACTTATTTAAAGCTTAATTCTAATAAAGCTACTTAGGGATTAAATTATTATAGTCTTAATAAAGTTAGCTATTACTTTAATCTATCTATAAGTTATTTATTTATAGCTAAGGTAATCTTAGTATTATATTATATATTTTTATATTAGTAATATTAAATTAAATTCTTTTTTTTTAATTTAAGTAGCTTATTTTAAGAAGTATAGTCTTATTATAAATAGTACCTCTTTTATACTTAAATTCTTCTCTTTCTACTATATATAGAAAGTATAGTTACTTTTTTCTTCTTTATTATACTTCTAATTTATTAATAGCTTAAGAAGTAATAAAATTTACTTAAGTTCTACTATTAATTAGTATAAATATTATTTATTTATTAATAGTAACTTTAAGTTCTATATTATTCTTATATCTTTATAATATTTAGTAAATAGATCTTTTTTTAGTTATTTATTATAATTTATTATTAATAAATAAGTTTAGTTTTTTAACTACTCTAGTTATCTAAAATAAGTAATTTACTTTCTTTCTTATTATACTTTTAAGAAACTATTTTTATAGATCTTAATTTATAGAAGTCTAAGTCTATTTTTTATAATTCTCTAAGTATATACTTTTTCTTAGTAATATACTTAGTATTTATCTTATTAGTATTTATCCTACTTTATATTATTATTATATTAATATTTTATAGGAAACTAAAGACTAAGTCTAAAAACTATAAAGTTATCTTTAAATAATATTATAATCTATTTAATTATAGTAAATATTAAGTAAATCTTATAAATAAACTTATTATTATATTTTCTAAAATAGAATTAGTAATTATACTTTTCTCTTATATATTCTTTATACTTATTATAAAAATATTAAAACTAGAAAAAGGTTTAATAAAGTTAGAGCTAAGTAGTTTTCTATATATAGCTAAGAAATATAGTTTCTATCTTATTAGTTTACTAAAGTACTATAGAAGTAATATTATTACTTATCTTAGAGTATATTAATTTCCTAGTACTTTAGGAATTACTTAATTCTATTTCCCTTATTATTAAGTTCTTTTTTAGAACTAAAGTTATTTATATTAAAAGTAAACCTATAAATAATCTCTATTTAAGTATATTAGTAAGTAATATTATAAAATTTATCTAAGTTATAAAATAAACTTTTACTTTCTCTAAAAGTTTAGTTACTAGCTATACTAAAGAGTTATTACTCTATTAAGAAGTTATATTAATACTCTAGTTTTTCTTTAAATTATTCTTTAACTTATTTATTAAGTTCTTAGTTAATTTATTTAATCTTAATAGGATTCTTATATATATATTTATATTATTCTATATATAAGAGTATAGCTCTTAGTTATTATTCCTATAGGGGATTATAAAGTTCTTCTTAAATTTATTCTAAGTATAAGCTTTTAGCTTTTTAGAAGTATATAAGTTTTTATTTATTATTATCCTCTAGTTCTTAGTTTTATATAGTAGAGGAAGTACTAATAGGTTTAAACTACTAAATCTATAGTATTTTATTAAACTATTTAGTTAAGTTTTTTATAATCTTACTATTACTAGTATATATTATTACTAAGGTTTTAGGATAAAGGTTTAGGATAGTTATATTATATTTAGATTATTTTAAGTTACTATCCTTTAAATAGTATCCTAATATTTCTTTATCTTTAAAGTAGATTTAGTAATTATTATTATAGTATCTAGTTTATAATTAGGATATATATAGAGCTTTTATAATTATATTAACTTATTAGAGTTACTTAGTTACTAGTTTCTAGAAGAGCTTCTTAAGTTACTTATAGTCCTTAGTAATATATCTTTATTTATTATAGTTATAGTACTTAAAGTTCTAAAGCTTCTTATTATTAAGTTTAGTTATTATATTAAGATCTATAAGCTTACTATACTATCTATAAATAGTACTTTATTAAGTATTACTCTAATTATTATAAGGTCTATTATTATTCTACTATTAGTTAAATTTCTACTAAAGTTACTACTAATACTTACGTTTAGAGTTTAGTCCTTATTATTTTTTACTTTTTTCCTTATAACGTTTAAAAAGTTAATTATTAATCTTAATAGTAAGGTTAGTATACTAAAAGAAGTCTTTAAAGTAGTTAATCTTAATAATCTTATCTTTAACTTTATTTTTAAGTCCTTAGTAGAATATAAAGATCTTAGTTTCTTTAATAAAGTTAAGTTAGACGTTAAGTTATTAGAATATAGTAGTATATTTTTTAGTAAACTTAGTTTACTTAAGTTAAGCTAGTTTACGTTTAGCCTATCGCTTTTCGTTAAGGTTTTAGAAAAGAGAGCGTAAAGCGTCTTTAAATCCTTAGAAACTATTATAAATATTATAGGTCTTAGTAGAATACTTATCTAATATTTTATATTTAAGGAATTCTTCTTAAATAAGTTTAAACTATTTAAAAGCTCTTCTATAAAAGTAAGTAGCTATATAAACTACTTTCTTAGTTTAATTAGTAAAGTTACTATAGTAGAAGTTTTAGTAGTTCTTAATTTAGATTAAGAATAACTTAAGTTATCTAGAAGTATTATTATAAGTAATAAAGGTATTAAGTTTAAATTTCTATTATCCTCTAGTAAAAGTAGTAATAATATTAGTAATAGTTTAAAAAGTATATTAGCAGTCTAGTTAACCTATATAAGTAGGTATTACAGTTCACTCTATACTTTTTTTTTATAGTACTAAAACCTAATAGCAGCACTTTAACCTATACCTAATCTCAATAAAGTAAATAAACAAATCTTAGTATAACTAGTCGTTAACGTTCAGCTTAACTTATCCCTAGCTATACAGAAGAGGGTAAGCAGGTAAGCAGGTAAATAGCAGAGTAGTAAAACATACTAGCGAGAGCGTCGTTCACAACGCTATCGTTTGCGAGAACGTCGTTCACAATGTCGCAAAAGCGTCATCTATAACGCAGAACGCTAACAGCACTCATAGCTAACGTAGCTAGAACCTAGTAATAGCTTAAACCTACACTTAAGGGCGCAAACTTAATAGTATAACTCTTCGCTACTATAGCTAAAAAGGTTCTCATAGCTATAGTATAATAACTTAACTGTTTAAATAAAGCTTTAAGCCTATTCCTTATATCCTCCTATACGCGTAGTAACTATAATAACTTTCCTATTTTTCCCACTTATTATAACTCCACGTAGGCTAAGTAAGGCTACGCTAAACAACTTAATCTGTAAGACTAACGTTAATAAAGTTAAAGGTTCTAAGTTTAGCAACCTTCTCTTTACTAATAAGAAAACCCTCTTCGAATTCGCTAAGAAATACCTACTTAAGATAGCTAATAAGAGCGATATAATAGAGTTATATAGCCTTAAGATTAATATAAAGATAGTTAAGGTTATTAATAACAATCTTAATACCTATAATTACTTTATAAGCTTCCTTAAGATAGCTAAAGTAGCCTAAGCGCTTAAATATTAGTAAGTTAGGAAGGGTGAATATATTAAGAGTATAGCTAATAGCAGCAGGGCTCCACGTTAAGACTACGTAGTAGGGCAGAAGACGTTATAATAGCGCAACAGCATAGAGGCCTCAGGGCCCCCACGCCTAGTGGAGCTCACAGCGTAGACGTCTGAACAGCAGAGGAGAGAGAGATAGAGGAGACTAACAGAGATAGAGGCAGCTAGAGGAAAACAGTTGAGGCTCATTATAGTGTTCAAAGTCAGAGGAGCGTAGAGGCGAAGATAATTTCTAAGTCTAAAAGTTACATAACCCAAAGGTCGTTAGTAGTAGGCGAGGGGACTAGTCTAGCCTTCACAGTTAATACTAGTCAAATTTCACAATATAAGGCTAGCAGCCTATAGTTTAAAAAGTATTAAGCTCTTCTTAAAGCTTTTAGACCTTTTTAAAGTTAGTATCTCTTCTAATATCTTTTTCTAGTTTTTTATATACTTATTTAGCATTTTAGAGTTATTTATTAAAGCTATTTATAGCTTACTTATTTTTATTAATAAAAGTTTATATCTCTTTAGATTTAATATCTTATTTCTAGATAATATATTAGAGTTTTTTATATCCTTCCTTAATAAAGGAACTTTCTCTATTAAAGTTATACTTAAAGTTTAATATATTATAGTTTTTAATATTAATAAGTTCCTACGCTAAACTTTAAAGCTAGTTATATAAAAAAAATAAAGATCCTAAAGTAGGGGATTTAGCTAAAGTATAAGAAAATATACTTATTATTTTACTATTAGTAGGCGTTAATAGTTAACTTACTAAATAGAAGTAATTAAAGTGTTATAGTTAGTTATCTAATAGTAAGGTCTACTAATAGAAACTAAGGATTAATATATTATAATAGTATACTAAAGTTATAGTCTAGTTATAAGTTATAAGCTAGTAGTAGATTAATTTTTAGAAGTTAAAGTAATTAGTCTTAAGCTTAATAAGTAATTTATAGTAAAAATAAACTAAAAGTATCTATAAAAATAAATACTAAGAAGTTAATTACTAAAGAGCTATAGAAGTCTAACTATAAACTAAGCTTAAAGTTATACTATATATAAGTTTAACTCTAAATATATTCCTTTATACTTTAAGTTAATTTAGATTATTCTAATCTAGAATAATCGTTTAGCCTCTAAGTTATATTAGATTATATTAATTTAATATAATCTCTATTTTATTATTATATAACTTAGGCTATAGTTGTTACCCCTCTATACTGCTGCTAAGGCTAGCGAATAGGATAGCAAGCCTAATATAAAGGCTACTAGAACTAGTATAAACTTAGATACTAAAAGGTAGGTTTAGAAAGATAAAGTGTAAAAAGGTTATTTTATCTTAAGGTATATTAGGACTACCCTTATAAAGGATAATCCTAACGTACTTTATATCTAACCTTAATATCTCCCCCTAAGGGGGGAAGAAGCGCTTCTTAAGGTAAGAGGTGCGTTAAGTAAAGCTAGATATAGGATAACTATAACTATGCGGTTATAAAAGTGAGTTTTAAAACTATTTCTATAATCCTAACTAGGATCTAATCCTTAACCTTCGTTTAGTTATAACTAATAAGGCTTAAGCCCTTTAGATATTAAACTTAAAGGCGCTAATCTTATGGCGCTTTAAGCTAGAAGTAGCACTAAAAGTAGTAGCTATATTATAGTTAGGCTTAGCGTAGCTAGCTTTAGTAGGGGACTTCTTAGCAGTAGTGTTAGTATAGCGTCTCTTAGTAGAGATAGGAGTAGGCTAGCTAGTAAGAAGGCTAATAGTATTATTAGTAGTATTAGTAACTTTTAGAGTAGGGGGAGTAGGAGTAGCTAAAGTACTAAGGTTAGTAGTATTAGAGTTACGTTTAGTAGCTTTACGTTAAAGGGAGGGGTTACTAGGGCTAGCGTAGCTATAGTTAAAGTTATTAACGTAGGTAGTAAGCTCTTTAAGCTAGTTAATATTAATAGTAATAGCATAGTTATACTAGCTAGCGTTAAGCTTAAAAGTAGATATAATAATATTAATATAGCTAATAGTCTTAATAGTATTATTAACCTTAGTAGTAAGGTTATAGTTATAGGTCTTAGTAGTAGTAATTAGCTTATTAACTTTAGCTATATAAGCGTTTATGCTACTTTTAAGCTTATTACTAATAGTGCTAATATAGGCGTAAGAGTTAGTAAATACTTAATCCTCTATTTTATTAAGCTTAGCTTAAAGCTAGGAAGCCTTAATAAAGTTTAAACTAATGTTAGTAGGGATATTAGTAGGGGTAGTAGTAATAGTAGTAAGCTTACTTTTAAGGATATTAATATAGGTAAAGAGGGTGATAGTAATAGAGCTATTAACTATAAACTAAGTAGTAATACTACTATTATTATAGCTAATAGGGAGACTAAAGACTTTAGTAAAGCTAATATAGCTAACTAAAGCGAGAGAACTACTAATACTAAGGTTTAAGTAGCTAGTAGGATTAAGGTAGTAGTAGTTAATAATTTTAGCGTAAGGGGGTAAGTAAGTCTCTTAGTTATCCTTACCTTTATTATAAATAACCTTAGCTTATTAGTATACTTCCTTAACCTTATAAGTAGTATTAATAGTAATAAAAGAGGAAGATATATTTTTTTTATTAGACTTAATAATATTAATATAGAAAATATCTATCTATCTAATAATATTTACTTAGAAAGTAGTAGTATTACTAGAGCTATTATATAATTCCTAATTAAGTATCTTAATAGCCTTATTATAGTTCTAGGTGATCTTAACGCCTTTCTTATTAAAAGTGCTAAAGTAAGTAGTTCTCTCCTTCTATAAAGCTTAATAAGCTATATCTTTTTAAGAAAGGAGCTAAGTAGACTTCTAAGTAGTTTTAATAGAGGTATTAATAGTCTTAGTAGGGGAGGCGTTAGTTATAAAGGTATTAACGTTATCTTTATTTTTATTAGTATTATTAAAGTTAGAGCTAGGGGTAGTAGTATTATTATTAATATTATTATCCTCGCTAGAACTAGTATCTTCGCTATTAGTATTACTTAGGAAAAGGCTTTTATTTTGCTAGCTTTTTAAAATACTAAGGTTATTAAACTTATACTTAATACTATTAGCGTTATTAGTAGGGGCGTTAGTTCTATCCTCTCTAGTAGTATTAATAGGATTAATAGGGATAGTTAAGCTATTAGTATTATTAATACTATAAGTAGTAGCGTTAGTAACAATATAGTTAGCCTTAAAGAGGGTCTAAAGAAGAGTAGTATTACTTAGGTGAATAGTAGTATTACTATTAGGCTGGTTATTAATAGGGATAGTAGTAGTAGTAGTATTATTAATATTAACGTTAATATTAATAGGAGTATAAGTAGGTATAGTAGGGATAAAAAGTAGAGAGAAGAAAAGAGGGGGGGGGGTATAGTAAGCTTTAATAGGGAGATAGTTAGGCCTAGCTAGTATATAGGAAGGGGGGGGTAGCGTTAGTATAGTAAGTATATAGTAGTAGAAAATAAGGGATATTAAGGGGGAAGTTTTTCTAATAAGGTGTAGGTATTAAGAAGGGTAGTAATCCTTATAGTAAGGTAGCCCTAGCGCTTATACTACGCTTTACTTAATTAAGCGTAGCGTAGTAGGTATAAGTAGGGCTAGGCGCCTCGCTTAAGCAAGGCGTATATATAAGAGTTTTTTAGAGCGCTATAGCTACTTATTTAAATAGGGCAACCTCTACTATTATTTTTAACGTTGCGTTAATATAATCACTAAGATAGAGAGGGATACCTATATAGTAGCGCTTAATAGCTTAATTAATAGGATTAGCTATTTTAAAGGTAGCTACTAAACTACTTATAGTAAGGATAAGCTTATAGTATATAATCTATTAGTTATTCTTAGTAGTATATCCCTTCTAATAAACTAAGAAGTTAATAAATAGGTATTTAGAGTACTACTAAATATAATATAAGATAATCTTTTTAACTTTATAGATATTATTACTAGAGGAGCTATTAACTACTATTAAAACTAATATTAGAAGTATATAAAAGTAGAGGTTAATACTAAGCGCTAGTTTCTAGAGTTAAGTAATAGAGATAATAGGATAAATATACTAGGAAGTAGGGAAATTAAGTTTATATATTAAGAAGCTTATAACTTTTTTAATTATAAAGGGTTTTATACGTTCTAAGGACTATTTATATTTAAAGTAGCTAGGAAGATAGTAACCTTTACTAAGTCTTAGATAGACTTAATTACTTTCTATAAAGGTAAGAGGTATATACTTATTATTATATCTATTTTTAGTAATTATACTAGTTATAGTAATAGCTAGCTTAGCTTTATTACTATATAAAGTATAGAGAGTAGTAAGATTAATAACTAATATATTATCCTTACTAGTAAGCTAAGTAATAGTAGAATGTAAATAGAAGTTAAAAGTAAACTTATTTAAGGAGTAGTTAATAGTAATAGTAAGAGTATTATTAAGATAATACTATAAAAGTATAAAGATATCTAGCTATAAAATATTAGAATTAGTAGCTATATAGAAGTAGATAGTGATTTTAATAGTTTAGTTCTTCCTCTTATCTATCCTATTTATTTAAGTATAATAAGAAGTAGAGAAGAGAAAGTTAATATCTAAGGTAGTAAAAACGCCTTTTTAGAAGTTAAATATAAACTTTAGGTCTTAGTTAGAGATAATCTAAGTAAGTAAACCTTAGTTATAAAGTTAGAAACTATAGAGGATAATTATAGTTTATTTTATAGTAGTATAGTAAATATTACTTAGTAATAGTAATATTTTCTTATTAAAAGTATATAAGATTATATAGAGGGTATTAAACTTAGAGAATTTAGATATTACTTATATAGAGTTTTAAATAGGAATAACTAGTATATTAGTAATAAAGTTAAGAGAGATAGTATAATAGGGGAGTAAGTAAACTAGAATAGGTTATATATCCTTAAGTAGCTTTTAGTAGGACTTTTAGTATTATTAGTAAGTTAAGTAGTAGGTAATATATATACTAAGTTTAGATACTTTATTATAGATTAAGATACTTAAGAGCTTATTAGAAGCTTTATTAATACTAAAGTAATAGCTAGTATTATAAGCTAAGTAGAGGATTTATACTTTATAGGCGTAGAGAATATATAGCTAATAGTAGCTAGTTTTTATAGTATAATAGAGGAGGCTATTATTAAACGTCTAAGGGGAGACTTTATTACTTTTCAAAGTAATATTAAGGGTAATAATAAATAAGTTATAACGCTAGAAGTAGTAGATCTAGTTAATAACTTAAGATAGAGCTATATTAGAATAGTAGTTTTAATATAGCTTTATATAGAAGGTATTAGAAAGGTGAATATTAGCGTTTTATACTAAGCTTATTATAACTATATTATTACTAGTAAACTAAGTAGAGGTAGTAAGAGTAGTATCTTATAGTTTATTAAAGTTATTAAGGCTAGTAAACTTAAAAGTATAAAATAATACTAAGAACTATAAGAAAGTATCTAAAACTACGTTAAACTTACTAAGGATATAAATAATATAAAACTTAAATTAGGAGAGATAGTTAGCTATAGTAGCTAGCTTAAGGTTAGCTTTATTTAAGTTTATTATATAAAGGGAAGTATAAGTAATAATACTTATAGTAGTAGTATAGTTAGTAAGGATATTAATAAACTAGTAGTTAGACTAAACTATTTTCTAAAACTTATAGACTACTTATATAACTATTATAATTTCTACCTCTATTAAGCTATAAACCTTCTTAAACTTAGAAGTAGTTTAAAAGAGGAAAAAGATAGGTTAGATATAGTAAATAAAGATATCTTTACTAAAGATCTAAGTATTATCCTAAAGTACCTTAAGTTAGAAAACGAAAAAGCTAAATATATCTTAATAAACGTTAAGCTTAAAAATAGTAAGTTTAAAATAATATAGTACTATAAAAAGACCTAGTTATAGAGGTTAACTTAGAAAGTATTAAATACTTAAAGCTTAGCTAAAGTTAGTTTAAAAGAGGCTTTCTAAGTATAAACTTAATAAGTATATTTTATAAAGCTAATAAGTAGGTTACTAGACTTATAGAGCTTATTAAAGAGGGTAGTTTTATAAGTATAAAAAAGTATAGAGATAATATTAAACTAAGGAATACTATTATAGAGCTATCTAGTTATACTAAGATATATCTTAAGAGCAGTAGCTATATAGGGAAAGTTAAGCTTATAGAAAACATTAATTTTATTATTAGTATATAATACTTTATTACTATTAACTAAGTAGCTAAGGAGTTTAATACTAAGGAAAGTAATAAAGGATTTAAAAGCGTTAATATAGAAGTAGTTATTAAGGATAATCTTTAGTATAATATAGAAGTAGTTATTAAGGATAATCTTTAGTATAATATAGAAGTAAGTTTTATAGTTATTAGCTATATTACTAAAGATAATAATATTATTAATATAGATATAGATAAACGCTTAGTATTTAAAAAATAGCCTATCTATATAGTATTAACTATAAGCTAATAAGTTTTTAAAACTTTATAGAACTATATTATAACGTTTAAGTCTTTAGTAAGTAATAATAATAATATAGTTATAATATTAAGAGTAGATAAGTAGCTAGTAGAAAAGCCTTATAGTGTTAAGTATAGTTATCTATCTCTTCTTAGTAATTATATTAATAATATCACCTTAGTTAAGTATAAGATAAGAGTTACTAACTATAACGTAGTTAAGTAGGTGAAGATTAACGATTAGATAGAGGTTCTTAGCTATACTATTAATAACCTTATAGATAAAAAAGAAAGAGTAAGTAATAGGGGTAGATTACTTTATATATTCTAGCTAGCCTTAAGTATAAAGATTATTAAAGAACTTATTAGTAAGGGCTTAATCTTAGTAGCTAAGTAAGTATAGTTAGGTAGGTTAGATCTAGTTTTACTAGCTATTAATAAGATTAATTCTTATTCTATCCTTATTAAGAATAAAGATTACTCCTTTATTATAGAAGATATTAAAAAAGTTAATAAAGGTAAAGAAGTAGGAGGTATTATTATTATTATAAATTATAACTAAAGTATTAACTTTATTATATTTACTAGGAACCTTAATAGGTTTAGAAACCTTATAGTAAGAGGTAGTATAATTAGATACCTTAAGACTAAAGATTAAGGTTCTATTATTAGTAATTAAGCTTATAAAGAAAATATCTATAGTATAGAAGTTATTAAAGCTAACTAAAGGTATTATTATTTCTTATATAGTATATATCTCTAAACTAAGTAGAGGTATAGTTTACGCTATACTAAGGTACTATTTAGTAGTATAAGTAATAGTCCTTATAGTATTATTATAGGTAATAATAACTAAGGGGCTACTAGTAGCTATAAAGTAGTCTAAGATAGTAGGTATAATAGAAGTAATATAGATATTACTTATAACTATAATATTAAGTAGTATAATAAGGATAAAGGCCTCTATTTTAGGGGGAATACTAATATTATTAATACTATAAATTAGCCTAAAAAGCTTAACTATTAGTTTATCCTATAGTAGATATACTAAGGTAATAAGCTTATATATAGACTAAAAAGTAACTATAGTAGTAGTAATATTAATCTTAATACTATATATAAGATAAAACAGAATATTAAGAAGGAGCTTTAAGGTGAAGCTATTTACTACCTTAGTAGTAATAAAAAAGTAGCTATTAATAGCTATATAGCTAATAGTACTTAAGATATAGAAGTTAAAAGTAACTTTATTATAGACCTAAACCTTAGATTTAATATTATTAAAGCTATAGTAGTAACTATAGTCTTAAATAGTAGTATAAGTAAACTATATAATCTATTAATAGCTAACTAAAGTAGTAAAGCTACTTATATTAAAGTATACTTTAACTAGTTTTACGCTTAGAGAAGTAATAATACTAATATAAAAGTAAATAAGGGTACTAAGTAGGTAGTTAGAGCTAAGCTAAAGGTTAGCCTTAACTATAGTAAGTTAGAGCTAATATAGTAAGGTATTATCCTTAAGGATAGTAATATTACTAGTAAATAGCTTTAGAAAGTTATTATTAAGGAAGTAAGTAGAAGTATAAGATACTATTAAGTTAGAGCTATCTTCTATTAGGTTAGCTAGTAGGTCTTTATTACTACTAATATTAGTAACCTAGTAACCTTAGCTTTTAAGCTATTAAACGCGCTCTTAAGAGCTAGGCTTATCATTATATATAATAATATCTAAGTAGTAGGTAGAGCTATTTTATCTAATAAACTTCTAGAAATAACGTTAAAGCTACTAGTAATCGCTTAGTTAAAGTTAACTTTACTAATATGATTTCTATCTATCTTAATAGCTATCTTTTAGCTTATTAGCTCTTCTAAAAGGTTACTCTAACTAGTATTAGAAGTAAAAGTATTAGATTAGGCGTACTTTATTAGTAGAGCTATCTAAGATAGATTAGTATTAAATTTACTAACTTTACTACTATCGTTTAAGTAGTAGATTACTTTATAAATAGTAACTATCCTTATAGAAAGCTAAGTTACTAGAGGTAGTTTCTTTACTAATAAGATAAGCTAAGCGTTATTCTTCTATATAGAGGATATTATATAAAGTATACTATTTCTTATTAAGGTTATTAAGATAATTAACTATAGTATTACTTTAATAAAGCTTTAAGTAGAGGATATAGAGGTAGAGGTTAAGTATACTATAGAGGTAGACTAATAGCTAGAGATTAGTAATATCTCCTTAAACCTTAGTATTTAAAAAAGTAGTAGTAGTAAATATATATAGTAGTTTATTTATTATAATATCCTTAATTATAAAGGAGTTTAAATTAAACTAAGCTAGTATAGCTATAAAGTAGATACTAAAAACATAATAAATAGTATTAAACTATTAGTTAAAGTTAGTAGATAAAGTAACTTATTTAATTTCTAAGAGCTATTTTTAGTATTAAGCTATAGTAGCTTTATAAAGAAGTTAATAAAGTTAAAGCTAAAACGCCTTATAGTACTATTTAGAGGAGGTAATATTTTTAACTAAGTAGAGCTAAAGTTCTATATTATAAAAGTAAGCTTACTTCTTATTAAAGAATATACCTCTATTAGTAAATTTATTAATAGGGGTATTAAACTAAAGTATATTAATATTAATAAGTTACTAAACTAATAAAGCTAGTAGTACTATAGTAATAAGCGTTATAGTTAGTAAGATATAAGCTATAACTAAAGGTTCTACTACTAGAGGTAATATATAAAGTACTATAGCTATAGCTAGAGGTTAACTATATACTAATAGTAATATAGAAGGGGTAAGAGTAGTAAACTTTAAGTAGTAAAATAAACTCTCTAGTTACTTAAGTTAGCTAGTAATATTACTTATATTAGTAACTTAAAGTTCCTACTAAATAGTATTATTAGAGGAAGTAGATCTTAGAGGATCTATAACTAGTGTTAGTCTTAGAGGAATAGATAGGGGAATAGAGGATAAGTATCTTATAATTTATAGTAAGCTTAGTAGAGGTATATTTAAGAAAAGGGGGTCTATAGAAACGCTAAGAGTAAAAGAAGTATAAAGTAAGCTATATTAAGCTAGTATAAGCTAGTCTAAGACTATAAGTACTAAGGAGTAAAGTAGAGTTAGTATAGTTATAGATAGTTCTAAAAAGAAGGATAAGATATTACTAAACTTAGCGTTAAAGTTTAGAATATTATTATAGATTATAATAGTAATAGAGCGTTTAACTACTTAAAATATACTTTAAACTTTACTAAAGAGGTTCTATTTAATAAGGTACTTATCTAAGATAATTACTATTAAGTTAAAGTTAGTAACTTCTATACTAAGGTTCTATAGGTTTAAAGTAAAAGTAATTATAAAGAGCTAGGTAATATTATAGTATAATAAGTTACTAGTAGTAGAGATAATAAAGTAACTAGGATTCTATTTAATATATTAGTAGAATTATTAAGCTTCTTAGACTTAGGCTTAAGTTAAGTAAAGCTAAAGTTATTTAAGTAGTTAAAAAAATTTTATATAAAGTTATAGTAAATAGTTTTAAAGTTAAAACTATCCTTATAAGTATTAAGGTTATAGATTAAAGTTTAAGTCTTCCTACTTAGTATAGTAAGTTAGGAATACTAAGAGATCTTATTAATATTATTTTTTAATACTAAAGTTAGGGAGACTAAAGTAGAAGTTATACTACTACTTATTACCCCTCTATACTACTACTAAGGCTAGTAAATAGGATAGTAAGCTTAACGTAAGGGTTACTAGAACTAGCATAAACTTAGATACTAAAAAGTAGGTCTAGAAAGATAAAGTATAAAAAGGTTATCTTATCTTAAGGTATATTAGGACTACCTTTATAAAGGATAGTCCTAATATACCTTATATCTAACCCTAATAATAGTTCTTCTATTACTAAGTAAGTTCCTATTATTTTTATAATCCTATAGTATAAATATCTTATCCTAGCTACTTAATACCTAAGTAGGTTAGTTATCTATTATTCCTATATAATAGGTTATAATACTATAAGCTTATATAGGGTTTTTAAATGCTTCTAAGCTATATAGGCGTTAGAATTATCTTTTATAACCCTAAGAGGCCTATTGTTATAGAATAACTATATATAACTTAAAGCTTTATAGTTTTTATCTTTATTAGTAGAAGAAATAAACTTAGTAAGGTCTATAGTAATATCTTTACTATATAGTAAAGCTTTTATATATATAGTCTATACTTTATAGTTCTTAAAGTTTATAAACTTAGAGAACTAAACCTTAAGATTAGTTATTATTACCTTAATAAGTTATAATATATAGTTATAAACCTTATATAGGATAAATAATAGTATAGTTATATAACTAAAAGAGCTATTATATATATAATATAGTAGTTCTTAAAGTAATATTATAATAGTTATAAACCTAGAAAGTTAAAGTTTAATTAATAAAAAGGAGTAGTTTTTTCTTTCTTTTTAATTAATATCTTTTTTAACTAGACTTCTATCTAACTAAAGAAATATATATCCTATATAGTAAATTAGTTAAGAAAAAGTCTATTATACTATAAATATAGGTTTAAACTAAATTAAAAGTAGATTAAAAGATAGTTTAAAAAAATAATCTAAAGGATATAAATTAAATAAAGTAATAGTAAGAGACTATTTATTTAGGGAAAGATTAATAGAAGTATAATTAATTTATATAAAGTTAGATATATAGATTTATAAAAAGTATATCTTATAGAACTAAATTACTAGTCTAGCTAATATATTAACTTCTATAAAAGTAATATAAATAGAAAAGTATTTAAAAAGTGATTTTTAGTATATATAACCCTTAAATAAAAGTAAAGCTTTATAGGAGAGTAGGGGAGAAATAAAGAAGTAAAAGGAATAGAAGTTATCTCTAAACTAAGTTTATAACTTATTAATATAAGTATAAGTATATTTAGGAACGTAGTATATATACTTATATAGTATAAGGTTATAGATAGAGTTAAGTTATAATAAAAAGTAATAATCTTAAGTATTTATAGGTATTTAATTATATAGATAATAATAAGGGAAGAGATATATTATAATAATTCCTATTAATATTACTAGTAGGTTATTCTTTAAAGTAGGGAAAAGTAAGGGGAAAGATAACCTAAAATATAACCTACTAAACTACTAATTATATAAAGTACTTATATAACTATACGTATTATATAACTAATATTATAGTTATAAGTTATAATAAATAGAGTATTTTTATATAAGGTTTTATACTTTAAAGTCTATTAGTTTATTTTATATAGAATATTTAAGTAAGTAAGTATTCTTATAAATATTATTATTATTATATAAGATGTTATATGTTAACATATTTAAATATTTTAGTAGTTATTTAAGTTATCTATTATTAAAATATTAATATTTCTCTTAAAATTAAAGTAGTAGTTAAAGAAATTTAACTAAAAACTAGTATAATAGTAGAGATCTAAAGTATAATTAAAGTTATTAATAATATTATTATATATATTAGTAGTATTATATTAATTAAAATTAAGAGCTATTAATATCTTAGTTATACTAAGAGTAGTATATATAATAGGGATAAAGTTATAATACTATAATCTTTATTTAGCTTAGCTAGTTATAGCTATATTAATCCTTTCCTTTAGGGTTCTCTACGACCTTAGGAGATAAGGCTAAATATAGGCAGGATATCTGTTAATACCTTAAAGCTTATTAGTAAAAAGAATCTCTTTCTAGAACACTAAAAAACTGGGTAACAAAACCAAAGGTCTCTCGTATCTCGGGTTGTCGTGTCGCATTGATGTGGGTAGCAGGTTGCTGGGTATTTTAGTCAGTACTTCTCTCAAAGAGTCAAAAATGTCCATTTTCGGCTTCTCCTGAGTGACAAAAGCCTGACCAAGAATGTTTGCGATGCCCACCCGACTGTTTCAAGCGTCTTTTGGGATCTTGGGGCCGTCGTTGAGCCGATTGCGAAACTCGCAAGCTTTTCCCTTGTCACCTAGTAGACCGGGATCTTTCACAGGGGATCGATCATCCCTTGTTCTGCCCTCGTTGCAGCCTCGTGGAGAAGCATACCTAATTGACTTTATTCTGACCGCTGTTCAGTCAATCCGTGGTTGACTGGCGTCGTTCCCTATGTATATATCAGGTTTTCTCACGGGCTTGGGATATATTGTTACTGTCATTACTCGCCCAGTCACAAAGCGTTCTTCTTACTGGTCTTCTCCCTTATCTTGATACTCGGCCGATAGCCACCCAGCATCGCACATTGCCATGCCCCTTGGTCCATCTCGCCCGCCTGCCATCAGCGAGTGGCCCTGTATCAAGTCGACCCTTAACACTCGCTTCTATGCAGCAAGATGCACCGCCCCCAATACCCGCCAGCTCATAAGTTTAGGGCGCCAAAAACGCCATGCTATATGCCTATTGCCCCCAATCAAGAGGAGGAAAAGAGTACCTCCCTGTTCTGGTCCCCGAGAAGGTAAAGAAAATGGCTCACACGCCCACATTAGCCAAACAAAATCTCCACAAACTCGTCCATGAAAGTAAAAGCTAAGTGAGCACTGGCAAGTAGTTAGCCCACGGCAGCCAAAAGCGGTCAGAATAGCTACTTACTTGAGTCTTGAATTATTAAAGGTTGCAAAAACACGTCGGCTGGCTGCTTGGGCATTGACTCTACCCACCACACTGCCTGCCAGGTCTGGTACAAGTGTTGCTAGCATCAGGCTGGCTTCTGTGCGTGTCTGCTTCTTTTCTGCTGCTGTCCTTGGCAGCTTATTCTGATTCATTTGTCCACCGGGCCACATGCTGTCTTGGAGCAGGGCAATATACTTAAGAATCGCGTCCTCTTGAACCAGCATTTTGACGTTGTCACGTACTTTGCGTTCTATGGTACCCCCGAGTAGTTGCTGGAGGACCACAACGACTGCCCGACCGCGCAACCAGTTGTTGCCTCGATTGAGCTCGAAAACCTCCAGGAAAATGTCGCAAATAGGCTTGATAAAAGACTCGAGCTCCTTATTCTCGAAAGCATTCAACTCGGCCTCGGCCTCGGCCGCATTGACGCCATCTTCATTGACTGGTAGGGGCATTGCGTTCAACTGGTTGGTCGCTGCTGCAATCAGGTTCTGGCCGGCTAGCGAAAGTTGATCCAGGACTGGAATGTTGCCAAGGATATCCTCCACACCGTCCGTAACTGAGTCGTATAATCGCGTTATCATGTCTTTCTTGTCCTCGCGGTCCACTAGATCTTGACCCTGAGCAATCACGCTTTGAGACAAGAACGCTCGTAGATCACGGCTCCGGCAAACTTCCGGTAGCATCAAGAGTTCGCGAAGATACTGCTCCAACGCAGCCCGTCTTTTGCGCAGAAACTCGCTCTGAAACTTCATGACCATTCGTCGTCTGGGAAAATCGAGGTTGCGAACGGATGGATACCTCGACCGAAGCTTTTGGTGTAGTTCATGGAACTCGCTATATCGGCGAGTGATGATCCATGTCGCTGCCGGCATCTTCTCTCCAGCATCCCGCTGTACCTCGATTACATAGAGAGCGAACTCCCTGCCGTCGTCTTCACGTCCCACCTGAATGGCTTTGATCTTGATCGTGGAGCGGCCGTAAAGGCTGTTGTCGCTTTCCTGTACTACGTACTGCTGTCTCTGCAACTCTTTACGCCGAATTTCGCGCTGCAGACTTGCTTTGGACTTCCTTAGAATACGTAGTTCGGCTGTGTTGTTCGTGAGTTCGGCCTTCTTCGTGAGAGATTCGACGATGGCATCTTGCGCTACAAGGCAATCAATGTCGTTAGACAGCGCTGTGATAGCTTCCGCCAGGCCCAGGTCTCCGGGCGCGGCTTCGTGAACTTCGTCCTCCACATCCATCTGTTTACCTCCGCCATCGTCATCCTGCTCGTCAGAAAGATACTTGTCCTCATCTCCGAAGAGATCATCGTCAACGAAAACTCCTATTCGAGATGCGGCGCTTACGAGGCCCAAAGATGACAAACTCGGTCTCTCGGCTTCCTTGGACGACTGTGCCAGCCTCGGCACGTCGAGTGATCCTCGATGGGAATCATTATCGCCAGAGAAGAGGCTTGAGCCTGCATCTTCAGCCCCAAATAATGACGCCCGGAATTCTTCGGCTGTTTGAGGTCGGTTATCTTCCATGATATTATTTAGAGCTTCTTCCATAGCTTGAACCACAGTGGTATCGGGAACAGGGTTGCTGGCTTCCTGGTCCAGACTCTGCACCGAGTCCATCATGTTGTCATGCTCAAAGTCTTCATCGTCAAATAACGGGGTTGGTGAGTCGTCGTCTAGAGAGCGTCGCTGTGCCGTTGCCGGGTCGAGACCGCCGCCATTAACGTTGGAGATTCTCAGATCCGACGCAGATCCGGCTCGCTTCGTCGTCGGACGTGTTAATCTCGGTGCAAGTCTTGCAACCGCATTCGGCTTAGACTGGTATGATTGGGAACTTCGCTGTATGGGCGGATGGGCCACCGACGAGGACGGCTCAACTGGAGGGACAGCAGTGATAGCTGCAGATGCTTCTTCGGCTGCCAAGCACTTGTAAAAGAGGTCAGACTTCTTGAAAGATTGAAAGAATTGTGCTTGCATCCTCTCCAAGACCGCTGTTTGCGCTCTCAAGATGGCTCGCCGGGCTTTGTAGTACTGCTCTGCAGTAGCCGACTTGCCGGCGTTCAGAAAAGCCCGAACTTCGTCCCGAGTGGACTGCGACACCTTCAACTCAGCCTTGGCCAAGTACGCATGGTCGATTTGCGCCAGGTCTAGGCGATCAGAATCGGTCCACATGGACAGATTCGATGGGAGCTGCTCGTCGTCCTGGCCTTCATCCTCCAACGGGTTGCGGAAGCCATCAACCACCAGCCAGAATTGAACGAGAGGCATCATGCGATGACGATCCATAAACTCCATGAAGTAAGACAACCCTGATGCATCTCGGAGCAGCTCCACCAAAGAGGCGTGCTCAAGTCTTGACACAGCCTTGGTATTGCCTGCGGGGCGAGGAGGTAAGGCGGCTGCGTTGCGTCTGTCTCCTCCCGCCGCAAGCACTTGAACGCGCTGGTCCAACAGCCTCTTACCCATTTCCAGCCGGCGAAGATACACCTGGTCCTGGTTGTCTTCTAACGAGTCTCGTTTTAGTTGACTAGCCACCTCGCTTCTCAGGCGCCTCGCCTCCGAAAGATTGTTTACTTTTCTTATGGCGCGGATGAACTTTTCAAACTTTCGTTCACTGTCGGTAGGCGAAAGTCGTGGTATGATTGCGGCTTTGCCCACCCTCGGGGTTGGCGAAGCATGCTGATCCAGCGCAGCCCTGAGCTTGCGGACGGTTGACCGGTCCTGCAACATAGATCGACCATAATTCTCCATAACTTGATTCCATGTGTCGGGTTCGGCCAACATCTGAAGCACGGGAAACAGCACAGCGCATGCAACAATTTCTCGAATTATGGTGGAGACGGCGCGACTGGCGAGCATATTAGGCGGCAGGACCTTGGGCAAGATGCCAGAAACCATTTTTCGAAGATAATCTTGCTGAACAAGCTTGGTATCGGGAAACGACAAAGATGCGGCAGGGTGCAATCTTCCATCCTTGTATTTGGAAGCAATTGCCAAGTCCAACTCCTCCGATTCCGTCACGGATCGGTTGAGCTTCCTCCCCCGAACCGAACGTTCGGCATCGTAGAAGTCGCGGAAGTGAGCCGTTAGCATTGGGACAACACGAGTGGTGACAATGTCCACCAGATCAAGCTCCAACAACCTCTCTCTGATGTTGATAAGAGCATCGCGGATAGCTTTGTCCACTTGGTTTGCAAAAATGGGGTTTTTGCTGATGTTGGAGTACCACGAGGTGACAAAGTCCCGAACGATAAGACCGAGAAGATGGTCAAGAGCTTCGGATATTCGGGGCGAATTGGGGTCGAGGGAAACTTTCGAGTAGGAATGGCGTGTATAGAGGTCGGCAACTTCGCGAGACCAGGCTTTCGGCGCAATGAAGGCGGGCCCCTGCGGACGAGGTGATCGATGACGGAAGCTTCGTCTAGAACCTCGGGACGTGAGGAAAATGACTGCTAGAATCGAAGCGACGGTCAGGAGAGCTCCTCCCAATAGGGCATATCCGATCCATCGCAACGTCGGCGCCCAACTGACGGCGTAGCCCCAGGCAATGAAGCATGTGATGGCGGCAAGGATTAGGTCTCTTCCTTGCAGGGCCATAGTCCAGATTGGTATTGAAAGGCAGCGTATCGTCGCTACATCGTTCGATGTTGATGTTTGCGGTGCTTCCGGAGCTGTATTTGTTGACGAACGAGCCTGAGCCTTATCGATTAGGGGGTACGCGGACGTCCAAACCGACACGTGGAGACGATATCGAGGTGCGGTGAGCTCTACCTAGGTAAAGTTGAAGTACCTTCCAGGTTACCTCAACTGCGTGCATAGCTTGTCCCCTGACCAGCGCATCGCTGCGAGATGCCTGGCCGCCTTACGCAATAGAGCGCTAGGTAGCACTGTAATGGAATATGCATGTGGCCGAAGGGGTCCGTGCCCAACGAAGCTTTGCGACCGGTAACATGAATATGTAATCCGCGAAAGTATTTTATAAAGAAATCACTTGTACAATACGGATGAACCATCCATATCAACCAGAGATGGAACCTAGTATGACGCTCCTCTTGGGTATCAATAAAAATATTTGGCATTCAGGGCTGTGCCTATTGCACCCTGCCCAGAATCCGTTGCTCATCCTCGTTTTTAACGCCATTACCAATTACCAAGCCGGGTCTTCCTTTCTGCGGAAGAGGGCAACATGCTTCTGGCCTTGATTCCGCGCCACTTTCTTTCCCTCCTCCGTTTCTGACCTCATGACCTTGACGCACTCGTCCGCTTCCTGCTCTTCCTCGGGTATACGCTCGAAAGATGGATGGGCGCCGAAGTGCTCTACCATCCACTGGTGCAGGGGCTCGACGTCTGTAATGGTGTATACTATGCCGCCAGGCCGCAACGCAAAAGCATACTCTGAGTTGAGCGTGGTCGAAACGATCCTGGCCTTGTGTTTCCGAGCTTTGAAGTGAGGGTCCGGAAAGCAAATGAAGATCTTGGAAAGCTGTGCCTTTTGGAAGAAATTGGGTAGGAACTTCATGCTGTTGGCCCTGAGGCAGCCGATATTCTGGTAGAGTCCAGTGTCCTCGTTCTGCGCGCGAAGCGCTCTGATCCGCTCCTGTACGTACTCTGTGACCGATGTCCGAATCTCGAGGCCTGCCCAAGTCAGTCAACCAACAACTAGAGGCGTGCGTTATCCACATACCAAGAGCCAATGTGTCTGGCAAGAGGGGTGCCAGGGCCACAAGCAACCCTCCAAACCCACAGCCAATGTCAACAACCTCGACATCCTTCCGCATACGACTTGTTTTGTTCGTTGAAATGGCCTGCATATCTGTGTCGAGGGATGTCGCTGCCACGGGTTTGGATACCAAGGGGTGGTCTTCTTGGACGGTGAATGCGGGATAGTATTGAGACCAGTCCATCTCATTCGGACCAGCTGGGCTGACATGCAACATGCAATTAGTATCATCGTCCATGGGCAGCGGACCGTTGTGCGACTCAACTAGACTAATTGATGATCTGAGAAGGGGTTCGCATGAGCTCTTTGCCGGTAGAACTTCTTCTTGGGCAACTCGAGCACGCCTTCTTGGCTGCGCGCATTGCGATAGTCTTCGCGTTTCTGGCTCTTTGGTTTGTGCGTCACTTTGCCCATTTCGTCGTTTTCGCTCCGCGGTTGGGGATTTGTCAGGTGCTTTTGGGAGAATGTTTCGATGTCGCAAGTTTCTTCGAATTTGGCTTATATGATTCGCGAAGGACGTGGGGTTGGGGTCTTTTGAATCGGGTGTCACAGGAAGGAAATTAGTATAGAGAAAGCGAAGAAAAAGAAGAGGGAAAAAGCGTCAGGCAGAAAATTGCGATGCAATTCGTGGTGCAGTGCGATGTCCATGGAGGGGGTGTTCGTAGGTAGTGGGGTATCGCAAACGGAAGGCGGTCGGTCACATACCCACCCCCTGAAGATGTGTACCTACAACGGATGCGCGCTGAAGGCACTTACCAACCTGGGGAAAGAGGAACACAGTTATGCTCCAGTGTCGCATTTGCTGCTGGTCGGTCATGAAGGTACCTAGGTAATAGAAGGTGCCTTAGCTACCTGGGCTACACTTCATCACGGAGGCGCCGGCTAACCCATGGTCACGCAAGCGCGTTCTCCTCTCCCTTGGGTCTGATGTGACATCTTATATTCCACCCTCAACTTCCTTACACCTCATGGGGCTCTCACCTCATTCTCTGGAGAAACATTGAACTTGCCAGGCCCGATGGTCAACTCATCAGTTGCTCAAATAATTGGCGTTCGCCCTCAAGTTTGTTATCCGCCGTACATGCGTTCTTCCATACTCACTTCCCTCGTCTGCTTGCCTTCATTCGTCACCCGCCGCACACGCATCTAGGTACCTATACCACTTGCACCTACCAACCTACCTAAGTCATATCACCGAAACCCCACCACTTTCTTTCGCCTCTGTTGCCAAAAAGAAAAAGAAAAACGTTGGCTGCTTAATTTCCACCCGATGGAGATGGGTTCTCGCTCGCAGCAAGTCTCGTGGTACGACACAATGATGACTTACTCGCTTCTGGCCCCGGATTACCCTTCTCTGGTCAGGTACATATCAGGCGCTTTCGTAAGTCTCACATTGAACATCCGCGTCGTGTCAAACCAACCAGGCAAACTCCAAACTGACGAGACGATAGATTGCGCTGGGCCTGTTTTTTGTGGTTCCCATTGTCCTGTTGATTGGATTTGACTTCGTCATCTGGGTCTACCGAATCTGCTGGTGTCGCCCCTGGCAGGAGTCAAGAAATGGTCAACTCAGACCTCCCACAGCAGCTCGACATGCCTCAGAGACGGTCGATGGCCTGACAGATGCGAATCAGCGCATGAAGTCTGCATAGCACCAAGAGGCTTGGCGGGCAGGCGTCGTTGTCATCGTTGTCGTCGTCCTCCAGTCGCGGGCTGACCAACACGCAAGTTAATAGAGGAGGCCGTCCGGTTTTCGGAATGCATTAGGGCTCAATTGACGGCTTTTACAGGAGTTGGCGTTTACAAGAGCATAGTGACCATGTCGAGTACGACTGGATATATGTACGAAGCAATGACTATATCCATTCCCTGTTGACGTGGATTCATTGACTTCTTATCCCCCTCTAGATGGAAATTTACCTGGGTGTCTAGCAACTAGGCACCTGTAGATAAGTGATTGTTGGTACTGGCCATCGACGTCACCACCACCTACCTAAGGCACCTAAGGTAGCTAGCTACACTGATGCCTTTAAGGCACCTCAGATTGGTACCTTAGGTAAGGTAGGTAGTAGTGGTAGGTAGTATGTAAGCCCAGCAAGAACCTCAAGGTATCTAGGTACCTTCGGTGCCTTCCAAGGTCGGGTGTGGGCCACTCCAAGCGCCACACCATGCTGAAGGTACCTAGACTAGAAGCGCCTGTGGACTCTACACCTCCGACATCTTTCAACTCCCCCCCCACCCCCACAAACTTATCGCAGCACTTCATCGTTTGTCCTCGACGGATAGGGGAACAGAGAATCGCACCCAATAGCTCCCGAGTACTTGCCGCTTTGCAACTGCCTCAGATCTGACTTCCTGCCGGCGACGAATCATCATGCCCCAAGACCCAAACCTCTATGGGCAACCACCGCCTAAAAAGCGCAAGAATAATATGGCTTTGAGCAGTTCCATGGATTTCACTGCCCAGCTGTCCTCTATCATATCTGGCCCATTCGCCAACGCTCCTACGGTGGCAAGACCTCGCCCGTCGCGGACCAAAGACAACATCTTCACTGGCGCAAAATCGAGGCGGCAGAATGACAGCCCCGGAAAGGCGGGCTCGTCCTCAAAGGCGGATTCCACGAAGCTGAAGCTGAGAGATCCTCTGGGTACCGACGAAGAATCCTCAGAGCTGGCCCGCACCCGGCGCAAGATGGAAGAGAAGGCGCGCCTGTACACCGCCATGAAACGCGGTGATTATGTGCCAAAGGAAAACGAAGCTGCGCCCCTGATCGACTTTGACCGAAAATGGGCAGAAGCCGAGGCAAGAGGGAGAAAGGACGACGATGAAGACGCTCCGAGTTCCGACTCCGATGACGACGACGACAACGACGACGATGGTGATAGAGAGAACGCCAACCAGGAAATTGTCGAGTATGAGGACGAATTTGGGCGTTTGCGGCGGGGCACCAAAGTCGAGATAGAACGTCTGGAGCGACAACGCCGCCGCGGCCTTCTCGGTGCTGAGGAGCTCGAGCGCATGTCTGCTCGGCCTGCGGCACCCGCGAAACTTCTACATGGTGACGCTATTCAAACCATGGCATTCAACCCGGAAGACCCCGAGAAGATGGAGGAGTTGGCACGCAAACGTGACAGGAGCGCCACACCCCCCGACTTGAGGCACTACGATGCCGATAGCGAAATCCGAACCAAGGGTACGGGCTTCTATAAGTTCAGCAAGGATGAGGAGACGAGGTCTAAGGAATTTGAGGGTCTTGAAGCAGAGCGACAGAGGACAGAGACAGCGAAGAAAGATCGTGAGGAGAAAAAGGAGGCAAGACGGAAGGAAATAGAGCAACGGCGTAAAGACGTCGAGGCGAGGAGAGCCCAGAAACTCGCTGATAGCTTCCTGGACGATTTAGCAACCGATCTCAAAGGCTAGTAGGAGACAGTGCTCAGGTGGGCTTCTCAGGAGGATTTCAATGTTTAAATTGCCAAATGATGGAACTCTTGTTTGCCCAGCTTCTGTATTCTTTTCATAGATAATTTGAACTAGTACTAACAATATTGTTGACCATGCAAGACAAACCAAACCTGCGGCATCAAGTCATTCAACAGTGCCAAGCCAGCCTTGAGATTGGAAATTTACTCCAATATCGTCTTTTGCCTCGGGAGGGCTATTGGGGCCTTGCGGGCCCATTCCCAAGTATTCCGCCAAATACACATATATACACAATCGCCAGCCTACTGCGCCGGATGAACGAAGCCCACGATGCTCGTCCAGATAGATATCAAACGCCTTGAAAAACGCAAAGGTAACAACAAGGCCTCTGGGCCAATAAAAGATGGTGTAGTACATTAAGCCGTGCAATAATAATGTTTTGTCATGGCACATCGTGACAGACGCTGGGTGTTATGTGAACCACCAAATGCAGCCGCAATCACTTAACTGGCTTGTCCTCGTCGGTCGGTCCCGTGATATCAAAAGGCTGTCTTCGTGGATCCAACGTTTCGAGTCGGCGATAGCGACTGTCTGCCTGTTCTCCATGATCATCACCTCCACGGGTTGGCCTTCCTCGTTCAAAACCGGAACCGTATTCTCTCCATCGTCGCAAACCTCAACCTGTCGGCAAAAGGCATTCTTGGTCTCGTCGAGGGATACGCGACGCTCTTCGAACTTAATGACCTGCGGGTATGGCGGAGGCGGAGCTCGTCGTGGCTTGTCGGTGGGAACCGCGGTAGAGAAGGTGCTCGTCGCCAATCCATGGCGCACCAAGAAAGGTGTTGAGCTGGGTGGGATTGTGGCAGCTGCTAAGGGCTTTGTCGTCGACGTTGGCTTCCGTTGATAGCTGTTATTTTGTGATGGATAGACGAAAACTTCGAGGAGAGTACCAGGCCAAGTGCAGATCCAGGGTCGATCACCAGCCTGTGCTCCCCTCACACCCTTCCTGCTAAAGTCTCCGGACCCAGGAGGAGGGCCATTCCACCGCCTTCTGGCACTTGGCCTAGCTGTGCTGACCCCGGGAAATCTGTCCTCAGGTACGACGACGGTTTTGTTGTACGTCATTTGAGCAAACCAGGCGGCACCCCTACCAGGTTCAGAAGTGTCGTTGACCAGCCGCATCTTCAGCGGGTCGATAATGAGAGGCGGTTGAGTGCCCCAAGCGAACATATTGAGTTTTTCGTCGGTGTGGTCGCTGTCGTTGAACGTAGTAAGTTTTAAGGTGTAATCAGATATGGGTAGTTCGTTGGCAATTCGAGAAACGCCCATGACGTAACTAGTAAAAGGGATATTACAGGTCCAGGCCTGCGATTGTGTCGTATCGTTGAAGCATGTGCTCGGTGCCTGGCTAGCAATCAACGGGGGCAAGCCAAATGTACCGATCTCCATTGAAGGCAGGTCAGGTGGAAGAGTTGCCAGTGGCTTTATGTCAACCGTGGCAGTTGGGATGACGAGGGGGACAGGCTCGTCGTCTTGATGACGGCCTGGCGGTTTCTTGTGTTTGGCAAAGAAAGTGCCAATTACTGCACCTAGAATAATGCCCCTGCGAAACAAAGTTAGTCAATGGGTTCACATCAAGGCCGAATCCCACTTACATCAGCACCAACCCAACTGCCAATAAGCAGATCGCCCAATACGGGATGACGCCAAACATTCTTTTCTTGGCCCTCTTCTGCCACTTGCGATCGGTGGCCTTCTCGGCGTAAGCCTCTGCAGCAGTGTTGATTTCGTGTTGGCTTGCAGTGTCTGAAGTCAAAGTCCTTGATGACATGCGCGACGGCAAACGGAGGTCTTCACGGGACTCGAACTCGGGGTTTCTTGTTGCGAGTCCGAGACCACCAGCGCCGGGAATGACTGCAGGGGGGACAGAGGCTGCCATGACCGTTGTCGTGTTTTGTGGTTGTGGTTGCGATTGCAATTGTGGTTGCTGGCCCGATGGTTGTGGCGAGAGCTGCTGGTTAGGTTGGTCTTGCTGCTGCTGATGATGCTGCGACTGAGCCTGAGGCAGATCGCCGGGCTGTTTTCTCGCGTATGCCTCCTCTGGATACCTGGTATATGGAGGGAGCTCTTCGGTATGCCCCAAGGGACCGATCAAATCGGCAATTTCCTCCCCTTCGGGTCCCATACGTCGCTGATAGTTATCAGAGCGTCCGAACCCAACGGGAATATTGTCACCTTCACCGGAATCCACCGGCACCGTGTTCTGTGTGTAAAGAGTGTACGGATGGGTCGGGCCACGGGGGCCAGCGTATGACCGTTCTGACATACGAGCGGTGGATGACGTCGCCACGCTGTTTGTTCGCTGGGGGTACATCTGATACGGGTGCGAGGGGCCAGAGGGGCCGTCGTAGGGACTCTCGGAGCGCATAATGGGCGAATCGGTGGAAGCGCTAGATACCCGTGAAAGTGCGGTGCCGTTCATTTGGCCGGTGGAACCATCATGACGAAGGGCGAGAGGGTCGTGAGAGCGTGGAGGTTTCGCGATACTCGAGGGTCGGGCAGAAGGTAGTGCTCGATGGGTAGCGGCAGAGTCTCGTGACACAACCGCCGAGCCAGTCGAAGGGTTTGTGATCGAGGGAATGGGTGGATGGGACGCAGAAAGATCGGCTGGGCGAAAACCGTCAGATAAGCCCATGGCGGCAGCCAGGTCGTATTCATCGTCGTCGCCGTCGACGGTGGTTGATTGCCTCGCCGACATCCTCAGGGAAGCCCTCCTCTCGTTGCCCGCTTTGTCATGAAAAGGATCCATTGTGATGTTGTGCGATGGTCAGGATTCAAATCGACGACGAGCTGCGGCGGTTAAGATGTGGTTGCACCAATTTCACAACATGGGCGTCGGCCGCTGACCCCAGAGGCCCAAGTCCAAACCCAACCTCAACCCTTGATTCCTCGATAATACCGCTCCGAACCAGTCGTCGCCGAGAAGAGGTGGACAATTCGAGGATTGAAGCGTCGGGGTGTGGACGACTTAGATTGAAGAAAAAAGTCGTGGGTGGATGTGCAGTACGAGAAAGAAAGTAGTATGGTCTAGGGAGGAGAAAGGAAGGATAGTCAGACAGCCCGGGCAGTAGCGCAGGACAGGATAGGACAGGATAGGACAGGACACAGTCGGATAGAGAGGCGAAGGCAGAGGACTGGGCGAGGGGGGAGAGAGAGAGAGAGGAGAAGTGCGGATGCGGGAGGGCACTACTAGACAAGGTTGGACGATTCAGGAACGGTTTGGGTTTGGGGTCCGACACGAAGCGTCCAGGCGCATGATTGGTGGGCTCGGGGGAGGGGCCCTTTTTTCTGTGTACCGGGCGGCGGAGGCAGGATACCCAGGGGCCGTATTCAGAAGTAAGAACAGCGACGAGGAGCGAGTCCGCTGGAGACTTTTCTGCTAGAAACGACCGGGGGTGTGAGAGAGACAGCGAGAGAACCAAGGAGCGCGCTGCGTGAGGGAAGGGGGGGGGAGTGATCCATGGATGGATGCACTTGGGAAGAAGGGGAGCCGTGCCGTCTCTGGGTGCATTTGTGCAAGGAGCCCTGGACGAGGCCGAGGACTAGGAAGGTAGCCTGAGTAGAAAGTCTGGACACACGGAGAGAACGGGGAAAAGATACACGAGCGATGCGCCGTCAGCAGCGGGCGAAGCAAGTACCTATTGCCGAGCGATACCTATCCCCCCCCTCCCCCTCCCCCAGCTAAGGTATGGATAGAACAGTCGGTACCTACTGCGTACGGAAGGCAGGCACCTAGTCAACGTTTCCCAGGCTCGCGTCGGGTGCAAGACCAAGACCAAGACCAAGAACAGCGGCAGACCAACTGACTCTGGAAGGCGATGCCCGTGCCTCGTCGGTGAAGTGATGCTCATCAAGACAAAGAATCTCAAAATAGGTAACGACAGCTTGCCTGCGGAACGCGCTACAGAAGACGATGCAGCGGGAGCCAGAAAGCCCCGCCAATGCTCCCTGGAAGTGCAGGCGCCGGCAACAGTGCAGGTGGCCAGGTGCAGGTGCAGGTGCAGGTGCAGATGCAGATGCAGATGCAGGTCGTGGTGCAGGTGTTCGTTCGTGTGAGAGAACGGTGGGGATATTGCAGCATTGGCGTCTGGAGTCCACAAACGCTAAAATAAGTGAGCCCACTTGGACGGAGAGGAGTCAGGACGGGCGAGAAACAAGAAGGTAGGAACTCTCTCTTTTTTTTTCTTGTTCTACTTATCCATACCTCACACTACCTTACGGAATACGGATACCTACCGGACGCAGTACTGCGTACACGGTGACGGTATCTGTAGTTCATGGAGCTGGTTGCCCGCGTGGATGCCATATAAGGTGCCTGCTCTCTACGAACAAAACAAAAGCCCAAGTCAAGTACACCATCCAGATGAATCCAGATCAACATGTCGGGACATCTAGAAGAGCATTGATTAATTAGACGGGAGATCCCCGTGTCGGCGTGAGTCGATCTACACACACAAGACATGCTATGATTGCTGAGTCTATTAATCTCCGATCTTGGGCGACTCTTGTTTCGTTGCGCTGAGAAACAGCCACAGCCCGACCAGTGCTGACAAAGGAAGGCTCCGAGGTAGCTCATGACACCCGGCTCGGTGGAGGAGAGAATGGAGGGAGGGATGAAGAAGACTTGCTCGGAATGACGCTGTCACAACGGAAGGTTTCAGACGTTTGGCAAGCAGTGGGGGCTGCTTCAAGTGCTGCGTGTGTTGTGTGTCTGGCCAAAGACGACAATGTCCAAAAAGAAACGCGAATGGGAGCAGGGACGACCGCAGATCTCGGTTTTGGGTGCTGGGGCAGACCATGGCGCTAGGGCCCGTACTGGCATAGTGTCGCTTCCTTCGGCACGAGCACTGTGACAGAGCCCAGGTAGGCCCCTGCGCACTGCGCAGTCGGCCAAGACCGCATCTCAGGCAAATCCTACGACTCTCCAAGAGATGGACCGAAACTCAGAAGCTGTGGGGCCCGGAGATAGATGCGGTCTGGCGTGTCGGTGTCAGCCCGGTCACAGTGCAGATGGTCCAGGTCTAGACAAGCAGGTGGTGACGGGACCGGGACTGCTCACTGCTTGAGAAAGTGGAAGCAGATCCGCCGAACGGCGACTCAACCTAAGGTAAGCTACTCCTCCTCCGGGGTTTCACTTGTTAGCGCCAGTTACTTCCCAGGGTGCCCAGCTGCCAACTACCCACTTTTTGACGTAAATACTAACTATGAAATTTCGCTAGTTTTCTCTGCGATTCTATATATTTAGTACTTACGATTTAAAAGCTAATACTACTAGCTTAAGTCCGATTTTTTTCCTCTTTATACTACTACCCTATAGATACGTCTTTTTTATTAACTTTAATATTAATATTAACACCTCTAAGTACTTCTTAAAGCTTTACTATTAGTAATATTATTAACCTACTAACTATACTAACTAAAAAATAACTACGCCTATATAATATAGAACTTATAAAGGACTAAAAGATTAAGATCTACGCTTTCTATAAGTATCTTAACTAAACCTATAAAGAGATTATAAAAGTAACCCTATTTACTTATCGCTAAGTCTAATATACTTACTATAATAATATACTAGTTATACTATAAAAAATAAATATAAGAAAAGTCTTATTTAAACGCTATAAAAGGAATACCTATAGTAATAGCTCCTAGAGGATAATTTCTACTAAGAAATCCCTTAGTATAATATATACTTCTTTTTACCTCCTAACTTATTAATCTATAGGGAAATAGCTTTATTAACTACTCTATAATCCTTAAGCTATTAATATACTATATACTTACGTTAAATTAAATATACTAACGCTAATAAACGTATATATATTCGTTTTACTTAGTATATATTATAAGCAGACCTAAGGCTAGAAGATTAAGAGGATATAATCTTTTCTAATAAGATATAAGCTATAAATAATCCTATATAGAAGAAGTAAATTACTATCTATAATATAAAAAACTCTAAAACTTTTACCCTACTTTAACGTTAGCTTAATAATTAAATATTTTAAAGCTATTTTATAAGAGGTTAAAAAAGCTTTAGATTTATATAGTAGAAGAACTAAAGTAGAATATTAGCTTATAAATATATCTTTTTTATCCTACTTATAGTCTAAATATTTAATTATAAAGCTTTTAATAATTATAGCCTCTTTTAGTAAGATAATACCTCTATTTATAAAACTATTACTATAAGGGAAGTAGTAAAGCTTATAAGTATTATAGCTATAGACTAGCTAACTTACTCACTAGACCTTAACCTAGCTAAGAACGTTTAGTTTTAGATAAAAAATTAAGTAGAAACGCACTATAATATTTAAAATCTCTCAAAAGCAGCCCTCTATAACGTTATCTAAGCTACTTAAGTAGTAGTCCTAAAGCTTTAGTTAAAGCAACTAGTATATATAATACCTCACTAATTACATCTAGTTATAAAGTTAAGGGGAGAGAGTATTAAGTACTAAGATTTAATAGAGAAACCACGCTTTTTAGAAGTATCTCTACCGCTAAGGCCCCTAGTTAGAAGCCCTAGTCATCTCGTCAAAATCAGGGATAGCCTCACTTAGCAAGTACCGCACTAACAAATAAAACCCTAGAGGAGGAGTAGGTTGGTAACACAATGCCCGCGATGAAAGATCTGCTGTCACGTATTTTAAGGTTACTGTCCCTCACTAGCTCGCTAGTAAATGAACCCTGCTTCTCAAATCGCATCGCCAACGAAGCTTTCCACGTTGCGGACATCCATCTATGTACACAAGGTCTGCTTAATTACCAGCAAGCAGGATTCAACCAGTCGGGTCCTCGAACGAGTTGGACTTACCTACTCCAGTCGGCGGGATCCACCGAACATCATTGGGTACCTATCCCATACTTGGCCTCGTTGTATCTTTTTTTTTGTCTGCCTGCATGCAAATGCTATGCGTGTACTGTTGAGATTCAGTAAACACACAGACACCTATCGCGGCAAGAATCCCATCTCATCACAAGTGTCCCCCGTTACCGTCGCCAGCCGCACTACCATGTAATAGTACATCTATTTCACTTCTGACTCTTCACCTTCAGTCACGGTGTAGCGCATCTCATGCTTTAATTCGTCTCAAGCCTCCCCATATATCACCCGTCCAACCGAATGCGCGATGCCAAACGTTCTTGTTGCCCCGTCTCACGTCTTGCTTGCATCCGCCTGCTTGCTAGCAGGCGGTCCAGCCAGATAAATGACCTGGTGCTATTTTGCTCAAATCTGACCGTGGCACCTCGCAGATCAACATCGCCGTGGTCTCATTCGCCCGGAAGCCAACATCGGTAAACTTATGGTGGCTTTGCTGGGGCGGAAGTCCGAACCAAGGCTCGTCAGCGCATGTTGCTTATGGTCTTTTTCGTATGGCTGTCGGGGCTCGTACGCAGCTGTCTAGGTGCACATTCGCAGGCAGGATGTGTGCTGCGACTGGCTGCCGTCGACGCTGGCGCAGCCCTGTTTTCGTCTAGTGATTCCCCCATCTCGACCAACCTACAGCTGCACGTCTAGATGCATCGCGTCTGGCTCACCGAACGCCAGTGACGATTGGGTTTGGCCGGCTACCGCTCATGCGCTCGCAGCCTCATGTTCACTCCAAATGCTCTGCTTTGTAGTCGACCGGTAGTTGAGTCTGGAGATTGGAGGCTGGAAAGTCGCAACAGCCGCAGGCTGCAATTCCGCTGCGCATATACCTTCGATACGCATTGTATACTACCTTATGCCCGTTTCCCCTGATTTTCCGATGGCGTACGAAACAGCGCAGTGGCATTAGACAGAATGTCATCTTGTCCTGGCCCCTCTAATATATATCTGTGCGACGCCTCCAGCCTCGATCCGTACGTGGACAACTAACTAGGGGTCAACACTCGTGCGACTTGAGCGTGGGTAGCCGCTTCCTGAGACCTTGATCGGTGTTGCCCAGGTATTCTGCCATTTCAAATGGTAGGTAACTCGTGTGCACTTTAAGTTGTCTCAAAAGCTTCTGTCGAAACAGCTTTACTGGTCAAACATGTGCAGGGCTGCCGTGGAAGCAGGGCGAAATGGCTGCCTTTTCACGGGAGGGTGTTGCACCCCGCATGGAACACACACAGCAGCCTAGCCCCTCGAGTCTTGGGTATATCACTGGTTCGATCTCGAATACATCTCTCGTCGCTGTGATATGACGAAGTACAAATCACCTCGAGTCCCATTGCTTTTGCACTTGCATCACGCACTTCAATACATGTGGGCCGTTGCCGCCCTCGGAGCCATGCACCAAGATGAGGCGAGCAGCATCGACTAGCAGTGGATTTGCTCACGGCCACGCTCGTCCCCTCTGTCTGCAGCAAGAATGCAACGAGTATTTGAGAGGGCTCTTCCCGGGGTTCCGCTGCTTGAGGCTTGCTCCGTCTCTTGCTCGGTGTTCAGCAAACTCAGCCCGTCTCCTTAAGGGTTTTGCCCATACGCTGCCTCCGGTGTCTTCTCTTCTCGCGTTACTACCTGCCGGCGCACCTTCGCCCCATCCCTCTATTGCAGAGGTTTCTCTCTGCTGCTCTTGCTCCCGCTCCCGCTCCCGCTCCCGCTCTCGCTTCTACATGTGATTCTGCTCCTCCTCTTTCTCTTGGTCTTACCCCCAAAAGTAAAAGTTGGTGCTGGGACGAGAATTCCCAAAGCTCGGCATATCCTGTGCAGGCAGCCATGCCCCACTCATCGGCTTCGAGCTCCTCGGGAAGCTCTCGGCCATCCTCGAGATCATCCTCGGCCTCATCCTTGCGCTCGGGGAGTTCCAAAAAGTCGAGATCTTCCCAGGTCTCTCACTCCACCATTAAGAGTGATCACTGGGCCGTATCCTTCATGAAATGGACCACCGGCGCTCCGCTCGGGAAGCCTCTATCGCTGCGAAGAACCAAGGTCCACGAGATTGACGAGACTTGGGGCTTGTACCAGGACGACGCTTCAATCTACAGCGATTGCTCTCACACCCATTACGCGTGGGTCACCCCAAGATTCGACGACAGCATGTCCGAAATAGCGTCCAGGACAAGTAGTCGCTCGTCTGGCCGTCTTCGGAGGGAGCCTCGGTCCAGAGCCCCGGCTCGCTTCGGACCGTCTCCCGCCATGCACCCGCCACCTTTTTTCCCGCAACACCCACATCCACCGGGGCCGCCGCCTCCACCGTTCATGCCGCCTCAGCACACAGTTCACGACTACCATGGCTACGAAGACGACGACGACGACGACGACGACGACGATATCGAGAGCGGTTACGAAGATTGTGGCACAGAACCGCAATTCCACTCACATCCTCATCCTCCTTTCCCGCCAGCGTCCGCACACCCGCCAGCCCCGGGTGGCGAAGCTCCCTTCATCGTTCTGAACGGCGGCGGCGGCGGCGGCGCTCACAAATACACGCCTTGGTGATTGAAATGTTCCGGATGGCAACATTTCGAAACATTGCTTCGAGTGAGTGAACAATGGCTAGTTGCGTTTGAGGCGGTCTGCTCTTTTGACGGATTGTTGGGTCTCGGCGTACACAGAGAGACACACCTATAACTTTGACCCCCCTTCAAGTACCCAGAACACAGGAGGGAAGAACAGAACCTTCAAGGAGGGGGTACGGCCAAACAACTTACAATATGTAATTGCAGTAACGACATTATGATAGTCTGTGAGCGAAGAATGTGTTTGTATAGTTGCTAATATGATGATGAATTGCTGCTTGAGACCATTGCATCCAAGCCTGGTGCCGCGTGAAGTGGCCGTTCGTTAACGTCGTAGGACACAGCTCGAGCCAATGGAAGAGCAGGTGGATATGCGTCATTCGGAGAGACCGCTGCACAGAACGTTGGCGCATGGCGTGGCTAAGCGCAGGGTCCTCAGCCACAACTTGGTTGGCCTCGGCGGCGCTCCATCTGGCGCACCATCTCCAGGCAGCCATCGCACCGTCAAACCCAGAGTGGAGAGTATGACCTTGGACTTGAATGGACTCAGCTTCTAACGGCTTTACCGGGTGTTGGGTCTTGTCATTCGCTGGTTTCGCGAGTATTCTTTTGCCGATACGTCAGATGCCATTCATCCCACATGATGATATGCAGTCATCCTTTTCATCCTTTCCAATGTTGGTGGTCACTTCCTGGGTCTTGCAGTCAGACAAGGTGCAGCTCCTCTTCTTACTCCTTCGACTAATCCAAGCATGGTCCATTTGTTCCACCTGCGGATAGCTAGTCTCTTCGGACAGGCAGTCGTGGAGCATAACCTGGCGATGGCACCGGCCAGCTCGCTGCGGCTGCTTAGCTTCTTCTTGCCCTCACAGAATATCTTCAAAAGGTTTCTGTTGCGTCCTCTAGCTGCGGCCCACCGCCCCTAGCCCTTCCGGAGTGACTCAAGTGGATGGATCGTGCCTGGCGGCCTCATCCTCTAGGCAACGTGATTGGCCCGTAGGAGCCACAGAGGCAACTGCTGGCCTTCATAGAGATATCTCTTCATGACTGGCTGGTTCCGGTCACGAACACAGGATGTAAGGCAGGATGGCTGCCTTCTCTGCGAGATATATACCTCAAGGCAGCCTGACCATATTCACGGGTCTCTTCACTCTGTGTCACCCACCCTTTACCTCAAAACCCTCCCTCCGTCCCACATCACTTACAACTCTTGACTGGCCTCCAAGCACAAAAGCCGTTCGAAGCACCACAATCATTAATTTCCAAGAGCCGGCCCTCAACAACAATTCCTCAAACCCCATAGACATCATGGAGACTTTTCCGCAACCCGCCTCCTGCGCGGACCCCTTGAATACATCCGAGTCCATCGCGACTCAGGCGCCTCCTCAAATGGCACTGCTGGACTTCTTTTTCCCCGGGTTCAGCGTCTTCTCGACCGCCTTTCAAAAGTATCTAGGCATCGATCTCAACGTCTACATACCCCTGGTTATCCTCTGCGGTGGAGCAACATTCGCATGGCGCTACTTCAGCGATTACCTTTGGGAGAAGATTGATACCTATCTCATGTCCACAGTCGAGGTCCGCACCGACGATGAAATCTACGTAAGTATGGGTCAAAGATTCAGTCGTGATGGGTGACATACTTCATGACCAAGAAAGCTGAACTCTGATAGAACATTCTCATGTCTTGGGTCGCTGCCCAACGCTTTGCCAAGAACTCTCGGCGGTTCGTTGTCAACACAAACCTGAACTCGCGGTCCTGGTTCCTCTGGCGCTGGGATGATGATGACGAGGAGGACAACGATTCTGGGGAAGCGTCAAGCGAGCCGGGCCCGAAGAAGAAGCCCCTGGCTTACACACCCAGCTTTGGTAGCCATACCTTTTGGTACCGCGGTCACCTGCTACTCTTCAAGCGTAGCCAGAACCAGCAGCAAGCCTCTTACCTGGTCGTTAGCGAGCGCGAAGAAATCAGTGTTTCCTGCTTTGGTCGTAACCCTTGGATTCTCAAGGAGTTGCTCCAGGAGGCTCGAACCGAGTACCTCAAGAAGGATTCTCAAAAAACAATGATCTACCGCGGTAGCACACGTGCCGGCACGACGGAGCCCTCATGGCAGCGGTGCATGGCGCGCACGTCTCGACCCTTCTCCACTGTTATTCTCAATGAAAAGACGAAGCAAGAGCTCGTGGAAGATGTCGCCGATTACCTCTCACCCGCAACCCGGAAGTGGTATTCGAACCGTGGAATCCCTTGGCGGCGCGGTTACCTATTAACCGGCCCCCCTGGAACCGGCAAGTCCTCTTTGTCGCTTGCTCTGGCGGGATTCTTCAAGATGAGGATCTACATAGTCAGTCTGAACTCCATCTCTGCCAACGAGGAAAATCTTGCCACACTCTTCGCAGAGTTGCCACGCCGATGTGTAGTTCTTCTCGAGGACATCGACACTGCTGGTCTTACCCACACGAGGGAGGACTCGACGGCTGAAAATTCCGATGCCAAGGACGGGTCTGGCGACATGGTACCTGGACAGATCACCCCGGGCAACGCCACAACGACAACGAATTCGAGCAGGCTGTCACTCTCTGGTTTGCTAAACATATTGGATGGCGTGGCTAGTC
Organism: Colletotrichum sp. SAR11_59; assembly: GCA_025328345.1. Taxonomy (NCBI): domain Eukaryota; kingdom Fungi; phylum Ascomycota; class Sordariomycetes; order Glomerellales; family Glomerellaceae; genus Colletotrichum; species Colletotrichum sp. SAR11_59. Next base: position 45,701 of record JAKMXC010000223.1, read on the forward strand.
AAGAGGGCCGTGTACTGATCATGACGACAAATCACGTGGAGAAGCTCGACAAGGCTCTCATTCGACCTGGTCGCGTGGATCTTGTGGTAAAGTTCACACTTGCCGACGAGGAGATCATCGGGTCCATATTCAGAGCCATCTTTGCTCCCCTCGAAGGTGACGAGAACGAAGCCGCCCAGCAGACGCAGAACCTCAAAGACTCCGAAGACGAGAAGGCTTTGGCCGAGCAACAGGCCATGCGTACAGCTGAGATCAAGTTCAAGGTTGACAAACTATCGAGGGATTTCGCCACAAAGATCCCTGCCCACGAGTTTAGTCCAGCTGAGATTCAGGGGTTCCTTATGAAGCACAAGCGTAGCGCCGAGAATGCGGTTGCAGGCGCTGCAGAATGGGTTGTGGAGACGCGCAAGGAGAAGAAGGAGAAGGAAATTAAAGCCGCCGAGGAGAAGCGGCAGGTTGAAGCTGAGAAGAAGGAGGAAGAGGAGAAGAAGAAAAAAGAGGAAGAGGGAAAAAAGTCGGAAGAGTCGGTGGAGGAGAAGGAAGCTGACGTGGTGCGTAGGAAGCAGGAGAGAAAGGAGAAACGCAACGTTGAGAAGAAAAAGATGAGGAGCAAGCCAAACAAGGAAAATTCCCCCGACTCCTCGGACTCAAGCGATTCGGAGTCCGGTTCCGGCTCCGATGTGGATGCCACTACCGAGGTTGCGGAGACGGCAGCGGCGACGGGGGCGGCCGAGGCGGAAGAACAGGTGACAGAACCGCCGGCCCCGTTGACTGATGGAGCGAAAGCCGAGGCTGGAGGTGACGAGACCACCCGAAAGAGAGACTCGGGCTACGGTACTCCAGTGGAGATTTGAGTTGCATTGCTGGCACTTGAACGAGCTTATTCTGGTACACGAGAGTGCATTGACCGGCGTTTGGGACGGTTGACTTGTAAATGGGGAGTTCCGACAGATGACTACGTATCCATGTCACAGCGCTCGTCTTTGTAGATGCGCATCTCAAGCAGCTGCTTTGCGGGAAACCGCACTAGGATACCATCTATCAATACCAACTTTTCGAGCTCGATGATGTCCATTACAATGCGTCTGTCGCAGCGTAGTTCCTGTGGCCGGCCAAAAAAGCCAGGCATAGTGAACGTTGACGCTGGGCTGGGTTGGGTTCGTCAACTAAGTCCAGTGATCGGACTAACTTGGCTGCTGTAATTCTTTCTCGGTTGGGTTAGTAAACCGGTTTACATAGACTAACCGGAAGAAATCCCTACGACGGGTGTCTCATTCAGATGTGTGAGCCAGCGCATATGGGAAGACGAATAGCCTACTAGCTCGACCATGACGGCAGTCCGCATGGTGCCTCAGAAAACGGAATATCCACGAACAACCTCGATTTCGCGGTCTTTGCGGAGAAGGGCCAATCAGGGCACCCGAGACAAGTCCGATGGACGGAAAGGGCACAATAAAGGAGAAAAAGAAGGTCGGGGGTGGGGGGCAGGCGCAGCTGAATCCGAGTTGCGGCCTACGGGACTTGAAGGGCGGTTCAGATTTTGGACGATATTTTGCCTGTGCTGAGACGGCAGTGGGCGTGGGGTGAAGGGCATGTTTTTCATGCTTTCTGAAAGGGAGAAGCCGGAACCTGTGTTCGTAGAGGAGGGGTTTTGAACCATGTGCCAGGGCTAGAGGGCCGATGCGAGCGCGGAGATGTGCGGGTATGGCGACGACGGAGACGACAGGCCAAGGAGAAAATTTTTCCTGGATTTTGAGTCTGGTTACACTCGGTCGAAGAAGCTCGGATTTCGAGCAAGACACGCGGGTGAAGCTGGGATGACACCATGGCCTGGCCAAAGAGTGACGGCAGATGCAGACCCAAGGCGACTTCTTAGTCAAGGGCGAGCAAAAAAAAAGTACCTCAAGCAGTGTGGTGTAGACGTTGAGGGAATATAACCAAATATGCATCGAGACGGGGGGAGCTTTCCAGGGTGGGTGACTCGGAGCATCAGTGTCGGCCACAGTGACGGAGAAGGACTCAGATGTTAGAAGAGGTTAAGGAGGAGGAGGAGGGCCCACGTCTCTCAGAGGGCCGATGCGGCGTCGATATCGAAACAGATGTGGTAGTGAATGGGACGACTTGTTCAAGTCGAGGTGATCCATTCAGAAGAGGTGGGGGACAAGGGTGGCGCGGCGGCTAAGAAGGAGTAATGGCGACTCTGTTACGTACAGTCCCCGAATCAGAAGTACCTTGGTGACATCTCGTTGCCCGACGACGACAACGACGATGACCTAAGTCAGGTAGCCAAGGCGAGACAGGATGAAGTCGAGGTTGTCAGCTGCGCAAGGTTTGTAGTTTCGGCAAGGCGAAAGACTCAGCCACAGTCAAGACGCAGAATAAGAGTCCCGCGTATGTTTGTGGATAGCGTGGATAGGTAGATGACTGTGAATGCTGTTCAGTCTCGTTCGAGGCCGACACCAACGCAGCCGCCACGCCCCGGGCGAAACAGAGACTCGGAGCTGCCAAGCCATGCGAGCCGCGGGCTACGGCCTGGGTGTGGGTTTCGTGCGGTGTTTTCCCCCCTTGTCTTCTCCTGTTCTTTTCACACTGGCGCCGGCGTCTGAGAAGAAGAAGAAGGAGGGAGGGGAACAGATGCGAGAACGGCTTGTCCAGTGGAGCCTCAAGTTCGCAACCCAGAACAGGCCCTGCTACGTTATCAAGTACCTTTGGACGCCCTTGGCGAGTCCGGTGTGCGCGTGAGTACCGTTCGCTTCCAAGGTCAGCCGCCATGTCCTTATCCGCTTACCCGTTTTCGCGCAGGCCGAACTGCGATCCCAGGTAATCAAAGAGGCAGAAGCAAACAAACCCGTTGAAGAACTGCAGAGATGTCACGTACGTACGGGTACCCAAGACCGCAGCCGGGACCGACGAGCCGGATGGGAGGGGCGCAAAATCCTGTCTGTTTGAGCTTGAAGAAGAGCGTGGGCATCGCATCGCGTCGCATCGCATCGCATCGCATCGCATCGCATCTTCGGTGACTACCTAGGTAGTATACCTATCCATACCTGAGGTACCTTACCTTACCGTAGGTAGGTAGTGTACCCGGGCATGATCTAACCCGCCCACTCAGGTGGGTTACTGATTGATAAGGTACCTAGGTAAGGTACTTCTTCACTTCTCGCAGGTCCCACTGATTGTTCCCGAAACGACCCCACTGGGGGTGTTCCGACACTTTCACATCTTTACATACGCAGTACACTAGTTAGTGTAAGGTAGGTCCCCTCATCAAGTCTCGAGGCGGCCAGGCGGAGCAGGGTGGCAGGGCATTCAACATTGAGCGCCTTGTGTTTTGAGGGCTCAAACTTGGTGGTGAAGGAGGGAGGGGACGTGGATTTCCCGTCCATCTTGCCCACCCCTCCACCCCCTCCCCCCACCAACAAAAGACGTGTACAGATACAGGTGCGTATTGCGGCACACACAAAGCAAACAGACACAAACACACATTGCTTCCAACCACTTGGACTTTTTCAACAAGACACACATCTCTCCGTCGTAGAAAGTTCCCTGCACCTACCGCTACCGCTACCACTGTCGCTGCCGCTACCGCACCCGCACCCTGCCTGAACTCACGGCCCGCCCGCAGCACCTCAACCTCACCACCACCCAGTATTTCCTACCTTACCTATGCAACACCTAACTTCATCGCTACCCTACCTTCGGGTCTGCCCTGGACAAGGGTTGCAGGGCAAGACACGATGACAGTTGGCAAGGAATGCTCTGTATCTGTCATGATGGATGCAGTGTTGGCATGGCAAACCACCGCCAGATTGGTCACAATGGCAAGGCTAACCAGCCGAGCAGGGGGGGGCCTGTGATCCTCCGGGTCCGATGCGCCGGCCAGTTGAGGACACAGCACGTCGTCTTTATTTTTACTTGTATTCTGCGAACCCGCACTCAGCTCTGGCAGCCACGTCCCGCCATGTTGCGGCATGACGGAAGATACCTTGGCAAGCAGGTGCCAGTATCGGGCCAAGAACGAGGTCGAGGTCAAGGCCGAGGGATTACTTCTGACGCAGAGAAAGAGAAGGGTAGAAAAACCTCGCATGATTCGAACCGTAGCGTAACAGGCGTCCTATGTCCGCTGTCCAATAGACATGAGAAGGCTCCGTACAATACGGATGCCGGCTCCGGACGGACAAGACCTGGAGGACATGGAAGGCTAGCTGTAGCTCAAGTTGCGCCTTCGTAGAGCTTTTCTTAGATACAACAGAGGGGGAAGGTCGCGCCATTATTGAAGCGTTGAAGCGGTCCGTCGCTGGACGTTAGCTTTCGCGCCTTTGAGACTGATGGGGGATGGCTTAATTACTGGACTGGTTAGCATTGTTCTGGTAGGTATAGTTTGCCTCCATCATCTGCGCACACTCCCCTCCTCACCTCGTCCGTCACACACGCACACCCGTCACTGGTGCCGTTGGTCCCCTGATTTTTGTTTTTCGTTTTTAATTTTTAATTTTGTTCTTGCTTTCCTCCTTCCTTCATCAGGCCAGGCATCGGAACCTGCATCTGCCTCTGCATTGAACAAGTCTTCCTCAAGCTTGACCCGTCCCGCTCTGCTCTGCTTCGACTGCGTAGCTGTCTATGTACCTTGTCGTTCTTTAATGCCCCGTCCCCGTCCCCGTCCCGTCCCAATCCATTCCAGTCCATCCCATCCCATGCCATCCCCATCCCCATCCTGGGTGTCCTATCCTGTCCTGTCCTCTCCGGTCCCGTCCTGTCCTGTCCTGTCCCATCCAAGTGTAGTGCTATCCATTGATAGATGGATACCTTACTCGACGCCCATTGCACCGCCGTGGTGTGTTGCTACGTCAGTGGGGATTAATATTAATACACTCCCCTCTGTGCCTTTGCCTCCCGCTGTTAGTCTCTTATCATCTGCACAGCTGTGGAAAATTAAATAAAAAAAATCATAAACGCCCCTCGTCTCGGTCTTGACACTTCTCTCCGTCTCGTCTCGTCTCTAGGCACACCTTTTTCCCTCTCTTTCCCCCCGAAAAAAAATCCTACTTGTACTCTCCGACTGCCACCTGCTACTCCTCCTCTCTACCCTCTTCATCCTTCTTCTCCGCATCCACCTCCAAAGTTTGCGCAATTCATCCGCCCTCAAGCAAACAAACCCGCCTTCCCTACCAATAGGTGCGTTGGGTCTCGCTGCCCCTCCCCCTCTCTCAACCTCGACCACCCCAGCAACATGTGGTTGCTGGAGTGCTGAACCCTGGCTCTCTCTTTCTGCATGTTGGGCACCTCTGCGACTGCTCTGCCGATTTGTTGAAACGGCGGTGAAAGCCCGTCGAGTTCAAAAACAGAGAGCTCCTGGCTAACTCTACAACCTGACAGACCATTCCAATCCTCCGCAATCTTTTTCCTCTCCCCGTTCTTCAATCTAAACGAATCGCTCTCCAAAATGGCTTCCCGCCCTCAGAACATTGGCATCAAGGCCATTGAGATCTACTTCCCCAGCCAGGTAAGTCGTTAGACACAGAAAGTTCTCAGTCACCCCGGAAAAAAAAAACGCTCTCTACCCCGCCGAAATCGCAACCCACCCTTCACCACTCGCTGGTTACCCCTCTCCTTGCTCGCCTGCGCCCCTATCCTCGAAGCCCTTTTGTGTGATTTTCCGCCTCAAGGAGCAATTGCTCGCTAACACTCTGCCCTTAACAACCAGTATGTCGAGCAATCTGAGCTTGAGACTTTCGATGGCGTCAGCGCCGGCAAGTACACTATCGGCCTTGGCCAGACCAAGATGGCTTTCTGCGACGACCGTGAGGGTACGCCGAAATATCATAGTCCTGTTTTCGCACAAGTTCGGTTTTAACTCCCCCATCTTGCAGATATCTACTCTTTCGCTCTGACCGTCACCTCCAACCTCCTGAAGAAGTACAATGTCGACCCCAACTCCATCGGTCGCCTCGAGGTCGGTACCGAGACCATTCTGGACAAGTCCAAGTCGGTCAAGACCGTGCTCATGCAGCTCTTTGGCGACAACACCAACATTGAAGGTGTTGACACCGTGAACGCTTGCTACGGAGGAACGAACGCTTTTTTCAACACTGTCAATTGGATCGAGTCATCTGCCTGGGACGGTCGCGATGCTATCGTTGTCGCCGGTGACATCGCCCTTTACGCTAAGGGAAATGCCCGCCCTACGGGCGGTGCTGGTGCCGTTGCCATGCTCGTCGGTCCTAACGCTCCCGTAGTTTTGGAGCCTGGCCTGCGCGGCACCTACATGCAGCACGCCTACGACTTCTACAAGCCGGACCTGACCAGCGAGTACCCTTACGTCGACGGCCACTACTCGGTCAACTGCTACACCAAGGCACTGGACGCTGCCTACCGCGAGTACAACAAGCGCGAGGCCAAGCTGTCCAACGGCGACGCTGCCCCCAAGGCGGGCCTGGACCGATTCGACTACCTTGCTTTCCACGCCCCCACTTGCAAGCTGGTTCAAAAGTCGTACGCTCGTCTGCTATACCACGACTACCTTGCCGATGCCGACAGCTCCGTCTTCGCTGACGTCGCTCCCGAGTTGCGCGATATGGACTACGAGAAGTCTCTGACAGACAAGGTCGTTGAGAAGACTTTCATGGCGCTCACCAAGAAGAAGTTCCAGGAGAGAGTGAACCCCAGCATCCAGGTCGCCACCCTCTGCGGCAACATGTACTGCGGCAGCGTCTGGGGCGGTGTTGCTAGCTTGCTGTCTCATGTTGATGCCGCCACCCTCAGCGGAAAGCGCATCGGTGTCTTTAGCTACGGCTCCGGCCTCGCTGCCTCCTTCTTGTCTTTCCGCATTAATGGAGATGTGACTCCTCTCGCCAAGGTCCTTGACATCCCCGCAAGACTGGAGGCCCGCCGCAAGGTGGCTCCTGAGACCTACGATTCTGTAAGATGCGATACCTCTCGAGGCTACGAAATTGGGTGAGAGGCTAACATATGAACTAGATGTGCGACCTTCGCAAACAGGCTCACCTCCAGAAGGGCTACGCACCCAAAGGTGATGCTTCCACCATCGCCCCCGGTACCTACTACCTCGAGCACATTGACGAGATGTTCAAGCGATCCTACAGCGTCAAGGCATAGACTGTATCGCATTTGCGAACAGATGCACATTTTCTTTTTCGATCTTGGACTTGCGCACGGATAGAGGCGGATGCATAGATCTTGCGACATCACTGCTGCAAAAAGCATAAGTCAGCATAAGGTAGTTAATCTGAGAGGAGGAGCAGAGGCGCCACGGGTCGCGATGGATGTGAACCTAGATACGGGGATCATGTCGCGAGGATGTCTCTCGTAATAGTGATTGTATATACGGGGCCAGATGGGATTATTCGACCATCGAAAACATGAGGCCAGGGCAAAAGAGAGAGATATGAATGAATTGAAACGGCTATTTATGTTAATGAAGTCCTCCAGAGTAACAACCTCGAAATCTAGCAGCCATGACTTCGCGCCTGTATCACCGCGTCCCATGCGCCTACAATGCTTCTTCTTGTCTGTCCACTTTTGATGTTTTCATCTAGCGGCAAAGCCATCACTGATGTCACTGCCACACCGGTACATGTCACAAAGAGCACAATCTCATTCAATTGTTGGTATGCTCAGTCGTTCGTTTCCAAACATGATGTACTCCAATGCCAAGTTCGTCCGGTTGAACTTGCCTACTGCTCACGCCTGTACTTCCACTCTGCGTGGCGGTGCAGGTGGTAATCCTTACTCTGGATAGCTTTCCAGATACCATAAAGGCCGCCGATGGGCGGCTTCGACTTTACAACTTGGCGCCAGTTCTGAAGCTCCTCTTTCCGGGCATCGACATCAACCTTGACCTTGTTGTAGACCGTTGGTAGGGTCGTAGCGCCATACTTGACACGAAGTTCGTCATACCACTCACGATCATAGGCCTGCCAGAATTCGTCCTCGGTGTAGTATGTGTGCGCGTATAGCCACTTCATCCCGCCGAGCTCGCGCAGCTTATGCTCAAGCGCGCGGTTCTTAGCCACGAACTCGTCAGGGTTCGCAGGGCCCCAACCCCAGAGACCAATGTTGAGCATCGGTTTAGGCGCGGTAGTAACACTGCTCGAGCTGCTACCGGCTGCCGGTCGGGTCTCAATCTCGCCCGTGTGCGGGTGAAAAGTTGGCGGTGCCGTCTGCTTCAAGGGGCAAAGCCACAGCGGCCAGATGTTGAAGTTTTCGGCAGTGTAGTCCACGAAGCGCTCGGCGTTTTTGTAGGGGAGAGCGAGGTCCTGAACGACGAAGCGTGCCGACTCGCCACTCCCGTGCAGCGCACGATAGAGCATACGCGTGTGAAGAAAGTCGTCGAGAAACCAACGGGTGAAGCGTGTGAACGGCACGTACTTGAAGTAATCAAAGGCAGCAGCGCCGACCCAGAAGCCAGCTCGGTCATAGCGGAATAGATATTCGGCCAAGGGGACGAAATCGACGACAGGGGTAGTGCCTCCGATAGCACCGGAAGAGGCGCCAATGGTTCGGTCTTTGACGTGAAGATAGAACCAGGGATCCCAGGCGCCGCTGAAAGTCTGAGGCTTGCTGTCAGCGGGAATATCGTCCGTTAGCCTGCCGGTGATGATGACGCCGTGGTCCTTGGAGAAAAGGATGCCATCAACGTAATCGTTTTCCGGGTTCATCGTCTCGGCCTGAACCGTCTCGACAGCCTCGGCGACGCTGTGAGTGCGGTGGTACGTCGTCTTCACGTACTTCTTGGCCTCGATCAGTTGAAGCTCAATCATGGTGGTGACACCCAGAGTGCCGACGGCGCCAGCGGCGCCCCGGAAGAGGTCGGATCTCTCATTGCGGCTGGCACGGACGACCTCGCCGTTTGCCAATACAAGCTCGACCTCATTGACGGTATCATCGAAGAAGCCATGCTTGAAGCTCGAGCTCTCGCCTGCGGTACCGGCATAGCCTCCTCCGGCCGTGATACCGGGAAACTCCATAACGACGGGGGGAATCAGGCCGTGACGAAGGGTGCTCTCAACAAGGCGGTCCATAGGGACATTGGGCTCGACCAGGGCGGTGCGCGCGGCTTTGTTGACCTCGAGAACATCGCCGAGGGCACTGATATCAACGAAGCGATCTCGGCGGAAGGGACGGGTGCTGTTGGTCGAGCCGTGGAAGATGCGGTAGGGCTCCTTCCGGTCAAAGAACGAACGCACGGCAGCAGCAATCTTGGAGACGGTCTTCTTGTGGCGCTCCATGGTCGATAGCCGACAGGTGAGGTCGCGATGTCCGTAGAGCTACAAGTAGGCCAGACGCTGGTGAGGTTTTTTTTTTTTTAACCCCAAATGCGCGCGCAGTGCGACGTTGGAGTAGTTGAGCTTGGAGTACCTAGGTAGGTAGGGAACCTGAGGTAAAATCAAGGTTCTGACAGGGGTAGGTCGGTACACCAATGCACCTCCAGGGCTACCTTATAGAGGGTGAAGTGCGGATACCTTGCGAAGTACCATAATAGTGAGATACCTATGTTAAGGTACCTGCCTAGGTAGGCAACGTAGGCATTCGTAGCTTGTTAGCCCGGAAGGGAGCCCGGTTAAGTTAAAGCGCCCTGAAGCACAGTGGTCGCTATGCCCCTGCATATCGGGGAATTTGTATGAACGCAGCAGGGCAAGCTACTTATTTCCTCTACCTCTGTGTTACTCCAGTTATGCAACTATATTTCTTGATATTCGTTCCGATGCGCGGCCCTTTTCATGCGGCTCAATGTCCCCTTGGCCGACCTTCTTTATACATGTTTTCGTGAATAATTACATGATATGAGTGATGTAGATACCTTAGAAATCATGGGACCGCTTCGATACCTCAATCCCTCGCTGCTCTCGCCCCCGGTTTTGGCCGCTTACAGTTTTGGGACTGCCTCCGGTGTAGAGTTCAAGCTCTCTTCTTTCTTTTGAAGGACTCTCTTTTGTATGTCCTCGTCACTCAGCGTGCTGAGCGACACGAACTCGCGAGGAACTTCCTCCAGTGACTTGGCCTTGACAGTGGTTGCCTTGGACGATATGCTCTCTGGATTGCTGGTGACCGTCTTCATGAAACCAGTCCAACCCTCAAAGCAACGCTTAGCGTTGGGAATCTTGGCCAAGATCAGGGCAAAGCAGTGTGGCATTCCCTCATACTCTTCGAATACCACGGGCACGCCGTCTTCTCTCAGCTTGCGCGCCATGTACCTGTCCTCGTCCGCTAACAGCTCCCACCCCGTGCAAATGAAGACAGGCGGCGAACCTGCCCAGCTCTTGTTCATGACGAGAGTCACGAGCGGGTGCGCGATGAGATCGTCATCGGCATAAATGCTAGCGCGTGGGGGCTTTGCTGGCCATGCTTCGCACGGCGGTGGGTTGTACTCGGCATATACGGAGGCCTTTGGCAGGTAGTCAAACTCCCAGTTGGATTCCCAGCTCGGGGAGCTTTGCGTGATATCCATCCATGGCGAGTTGAGGGCCAAACCGCTGGGCAGGGGTATTTCGCGTTCCTCCCCAAGCCATTGTATCTTCCGCTTCTGCCTGCGCAACTCCAGCAGCAGCTGCAGCAACGCTAAGCTCAAGTTACCCCCTGCGCTGCCAATTTGTTAGTGCCGATGTCTTGATTTGGTTCATAATGACGACTCACCTGTCACCAGCTACGACGATGTGCTTCGGCTCAACTGCCTCATGATAGGCATCGGGTGGAGGATACAATAGCGTCAAGTAAGAGACAAGAGCATCCATTAGGGCTGCAGGGAAGGGATGCTGGGGAGCCAACCGGTAGCGGACAGAGTAGAGACGCCCGCCCGTCAGCTTGGCTATTTTCTTGGTAGCAGGTCGATGAGTCGCGGGATCGCAAAGATAGTACGCTCCTCCGTGAAGGTACAAGACGGTCAGAGGGTTTGTGACCTCTCTCATCAGTTCGTCGAACTTCTCTTTTTCTCCGATTGCCGGCGGTTTCGATTCGGAAGTGGCGCCAGCACGGTAGCCGGTCCATTCAGCCTCAACAGGCACAAGGTCTGGCAGTCTGAGATTGATTTCTGGCGTGCCCGGTGTTCGGAGCGATTGTATCGTGCCTACAACCGCGTCGCGGACGTCTGTCTCGGAGGAAGCAGGACTGGCATAAGTTGAAACCCATATTCTCCCCTTGACGCCATTATCCCGATTTGCAAGCTTTTGGGATGAAGTGATGGATCGCGGTTTGCTGGCCATGAGATACGAGCGGAGGACAGCGACAATGAGCTCACTCCTCAAATCGAGGTATTTGGCGGGCTTCGACAGATGTAGGACATGAAGCAGGGCCACCCGTGTTATCAGGGGCACCTTTGGTAGAAGTGAGAGCAATAACTTGAACTGCGCAGGGTCCATATTGAGTGGATTTGGGAAGCCCGATGAAGAAGAGGAAGAAGGACTGTTGGAATTGGCAAGAGTAGACATTGTTCAAGTCGAGAGGATGGTGGAAGAGGGCTTCTAATATTGGTTGTGAGGTGAAGCAGACAGGCAGTTGAACTGGAGCCAAGCCGCGTGCTATGCCTGACGTGGTTGAAACACTCCAATAATACGGTACCCTGGAAGCACAGGCTGCGACCTGTTGAGAAAGAGTCGCGACGGTCAAGGGCTCGTGGTCGACCAAAAGTTCAGATGAGAGGGGATTAACTGCGGTCCCTGGACGAAAGAGCCTGATCTGCATGCGTTGTACACCGACTGATGGTCCCGTTCGAGGAAGGTATCCAGAAGCAAGGATGTGGAGTGGAGGAAGGGGGAGGACGTAGACGACGAAGAAGATGAGGAGAGAAGACGAGCTACTGCGTAGCAAGTTTGCCTGTGGGCGGGAAGAGTAGCCGTTTACTGGGGGGAACGTCCTTGTAGACTGGGACGAACGACGATGAATGGGGATGAGAAAATGCAACGCTGGCGGATACTGACAGCCCCGCGTAATAGAGCAGAAAGGAATTGTTGAAGATGAAGAAAGACTACCTTGCGAGATGATGACTTGTGGACCTGTAGGTGCAGGGGGTGTTGATTAATGTGGTGAGAATGAGACAAATCGTGGGAGAGCCTATGACATGCTGCTTAGCAAGGAGCCTCGGTTGTTGTTGATGGGTTGAAGGCTGGGTAAGGTACCTAGATTGACGAATCGCTTGTGGCCGCCAGACGTTTGTGCAGTACGAGGTGCCTTAGATGCAGTAGTCCACTTGACCAAACGCTAGTTCCCTTGTCAAAATCCTTGCATCCTCTGTTGAAGTTTATCGGTGTGAAGGAAAACGGCACCAGGTTTGGAGATAAAACGTTCCTTATCATCGTGGCTAGTGAGTGGAGTGACATCTGCAAAAGAGGACAGGAAAGGACGATTGCAAAGCCCCGAGAAGCCGTCGGAGCAATTCGTGCCGTGGCGAGCCCAATGAGAAGTCGGCGATGAAGATGGACGGTCCTGCGATTTGAGTGGCCAACGGGAGCGCGTTGCGGTATTCGTATTGAGCATGGTGGAAAGAGCCAGCGTCTCTCGAGACTCGAGAGGCAAATGCTTCAAGCTTCAGGCGGAATCACGATTGAGATGGCAGATGGATCGCGGGGATGGGCCCTGCAGGTGGCATGTTTCTCTCCACGACCAGATGACAAGGCACCACCATCATTGGTCATCAGCAGGGCGCTCCGTAGCGTCCGGGACAGGGCCGCAACGTCGGTCGAAATAGGAAATGGTTGCGGATGGAGACGCTCGACACCAGACTGTTGGCTCTGCTGCGGCCTGGACCTGCCGAACCGACAAATCATCGGCTCCATTGCTTCTAGAAAGTGGGATCAACAGAAAGGTGGACATGTCAAAGGCCGTGGTGCCTTTCCTTCCAGGTTTCTTAGAAGATATCATACGCTACCTAAGGTATCATTGGCATCGTTTCTTCATCTCAAGCCACCCTTCACCTCAGCTCATGCACCTAAGCTTTTGTTAGCTGAGCATGAGAGTGATCTGCACCCGTTGCCGAATCAAGGAGAATTTACGAAAATGCACCCTTGGCCCGTCCACTTAAGAGAAATAAGAAACGCGCCCAACACTGCGGCTCTGGCAATATTGTAAAGCACAGCACAACAGAGCACAGCGCACCTAGCACGTTGACAGACATGTGGCCTAGCACCTCGTGCAACCTGCAGTTACGTACGTCGGCCCACGCCACCCCATTTCAGATTCACTTGCGAAATCGACAGATACTTGACCACACTGGGCTGAGCTATTTGCGGCTCGCCTTATTTCCCGGCCACTACCAATTGCGGGACAGCCCCTCGCCCATGCCCCCTCACACACACAACAACCCGGCCATGAAACGGTCAATCTGAACAATACGACTCTGCCAATCGCCGTTTGAGGGCTCTGCGCCTCTGTTGTGCCATGTACGAATTTGCCTATCGTGTCGCTTATTTCGAGGACATGGGTATTGCCAAATCCTCAACTCCAACTGATCCGGGCCAACATCTCAAGCTCATTGTGCCTGCTGGGCTGGCTTGCCCTGTCCTTCCGGGGGTTCAAGGCACGGAGTCAACCCGGCGCCCACAAACAGCCCTTTCGACATCACCCCCTACACGAACCTTCCCCACGAAACTCTGCTCGCTGGTGCTGGCCTCCCACAGGCTGCAACTCAATGACACTGAGCCCGCATGAAACACGTCAAGCGCCGCTCCCTTCCGACTCGCCTCCGGCTTCTTGCCTGTCGTCGCGGTCAGCTACAATGGTTGTCGGATGGCTTTCGTGCGTGGCACGAGAGCCAGGCAAACGGCACTAGTAAAATATCAAACACTCTGGCACACCATTTTGACATTGTATCTTGAATTGGGTTGATATATGCCGGCTCACGCAAGTCCATGACTACAATGGCTCTCTTGCACGAACCTGATTACTGTACAAAAGAGAAAAAAACATCGTAACTACGACAACTTCCTTCACGAGCTTGTGACCTCTTGTTGCGAGCCACCCCCAGCAGGCTCAGCGCCATTTAATGTCGTCGACGACGCCGCCGCCGCAGAGTCCTTGTTGGCCATGGCCATCTGCCATGCCGGGATCGAGGCCTTTCCACCAGGCTTGCCGCTGAGCGGAGAGGGTCGGTTGAAGCTGGGTGTTGCCGTGGTCTTTGGTGTTTCGACAGTGCTCGCCGCCTCCTTGTCCCCGCCCTGGCTTCCGTTGCCGGCAGCCCCAGTGGTGCCAGCAACAGAAGCTACGGGCGCAGCACTTCCGCCACTTCGCAATCCATTCGTGCTCGGGGGTGCTGCAGCGGCCGACATTCTCTGGGTGATCAGTGTCTTCAGACTGGTGAGTTCTGAATTAACCTCCTTGAGTCTGTTATCGGTAGTATCCTTTTGCGTTTCCATGGCCTTAGGGATCGAAGCCTTGAGAACTTGGACATCATCCTTGATGCGCTGTGCTTCCGACTCCCTTCGCGCGTTTGCAGACCGAAGCTCCTTGACCACAGACTCAAGTTCCGTGAGCGCTGTATCGAGCTTCTCTGTCCGCTCCTTCTCCGCCTCCTTGAGAGCTTCAGTGTCTTTGGCCAGCTGCTCAACCAATCCGAATGCTTTGTCGAATTGCTCCTCAATGGACTTCTTGTCTTGCTCCAGCTTCTCGGGTGTTGGGGGAGCGATCATCGGATAAACATATCGCTGGGTTCGTTAGTTGCCACATCTTAGACGCGTCTCTACACAGTTCATACCTTGGCCAGAGCATACGCGCCGTAGCCAACGCCTCCGACGACGGTCGCCATGATAAACCAGTCTCTCCAGTCTCTCTTGGGAGGCGGTGGGGGCGGTTGCCATGCTGCATACTGAGGAGGATATGATTGATAGTACTGTTGCGGTGGTTGCTGCTGGGCGACCGGCATCGGAGTCGGAGCGGCAGTTGGGGCCGGTTGCGCGCCGACTCTGGCAAGAGCGGCATCGATCTCCTCTTGTGTAAGGTTCTTGGTTCGCAGGAAGGCCACGCGATTATCAATGGACGAGCTCGCAACACTTGGGTCCTGGAGAACTACGGATTTATTAGTCTGATGAGTCGCAGTCCATAGGCTCGGTTCGGGTACTGACATTGCGTCTACGTTCAGTTAGCAATCAACAGAGGAAGCAATGGAATCAAGCCCAGCGTACCGCCGACGCGACGATATCCTCTCGAATCGCCATGGGTTGTTATTGTTGCCTTACCAACCTCACTACATCACCCAGTCGAGGAGGTGTCGTGTGATGGGTGCGACAGAGACAGATGGAATATGTATTCCTGAGAAGATGCTGGAGGAAGTCTGCAGCGCAGCTGGCGACAGATACGTAATACGGGGGGCCGGGTTTTGAACCGAGGCTTCGGCGCAGTTCAGCGCGGCTGGGGAACCCGTTAGTCTGGGGTGGCCCCTGCAGGGAAACACCCCGTCAGTCAGATGCAGCCGACGTGACTAAGGTAGGTAGGCTTATGTATCTAAAAGTGCTAAGGAAACACCCGATAAACGAGGGAAGCCTCACGTGTTAGGCATCATTTAACCAAAAAAGAAAAAGAAAAAAAAGTGGTGGTCCTGGCGCCTGCCTTATTGTTTGAGAGGCGCCTCTTGCAGCCAATCAGAATCGAGTAGAACATCTTGTTTACTTCCCCCAGGGCAACAACACCGACCGACGACTTCTGCAACGGCTTTCCCTTCCCCCCCTCACACCTCGAAACCACGCGCCGCGAAAGCAAAGCTGTCGCGCAAACCTATTCTCTGCTCGACGACTTCGGCGCAACGCTTGGAGCATCGCAAGTCGTGTCGCAAGTCGGTCGGCCGCCATTCGACCCCTTGATCACAGCCGTTCCGCGCCATCCCACCATGTCGCAAGACACCGGACTGTGGAGTGTGCGCAGACCAAGAGAGGTATGTGTCAGTCACACACTGTAGAGAAGCTCCTCGCAGCGACACTTCTCGTTCCTAAGCTGCCCTCTGACATGATGCATAGACCTTAGGAGGCATCAACTACAACTCAGGCTTACCCCAACCCGCATCCGCAATGAAGCGATCGAATTCAGGCGCAGGTGCGCCCTTCTCGAATAGCCATGCTCGCTCCGTGTCGGGCTCCAGACAGTCTTTGGCCCTATCACGACCGAGCCAACCAATGTTCCAGCGCTCCTCTTCTGGAACCAACTTGGCGGAAATGGGCCTTTCTTCTGTCAAGCGAACGTCGATCCGCGACAAGTCTTTCGCGCCGACACCGGCCCCGGGACGCGCCTCCACGGACGCAGACAGGAGGAGCAGTGTTTACCGCGCGAGACCTTCAACAAACGGCCCCATGAGCCATCAGTCGTTTTTCCAACAAGCACCCCAGCCCGCCGGCGTACCGCGAGACCCCCGCCCTCTAAAAGACAGGTCGTACCAGGCCAGGATCGGTCAGGAGCTGCTGGACTACCTTGCCCAGAACAATTTCGAGATGCAGATGAAGCATGTGCTATCCCAGAACATTATCAAGTCTCCAACACAGAAGGATTTCAACTTCATGTTCCAGTGGCTGTACCGCCGTATCGACCCTAGCCACAAGTTTCAAAAGAACATCGACCAAGAGGTACCGCCCATCCTGAAACAACTGCGGTATCCCTACGAGAGAAGCATCACAAAGAGCCAAATTGCGGCCGTCGGTGGCCAGAATTGGAGCACCTTCCTGGGTCTTTTGCATTGGATGATGCAACTAGCGCAAATGCTCGATGGCTACGCCTGCAATCGGTACGACGACGCCTGCCTCGAGAGCGGTATCGACGTCACTGGAGATCATATTATCTTTGACTTCCTCAGCAAAGCGTACAGGGATTGGCTTTCCATGGACGAGGATGCGGACGACGAGGACGCCAATCGCGTGCTGGCGCCACATGTGGAGCGGATGGCCCAGGCCTTCGAGCAGTCCAATTCCAAGTACACTTCCCAGCTGGAAATGCTTGAGGCAGAGAACAGCCGACTGCTGCGAGAAATAGAAGACCTCGAGAAATCAACCCCTGATCCTGCAGTTCTCGATAACCACTTCAGGATCATGGAAGAAGACAAAGTCAAATTCGAGGAGTACAATGCTCTCGCCATGCAAAGGTCAGACAAGTACGAAAACCGCATACAGGTCTTGCAGGAGGAGCTGGACAAGCTCATGCAAGAGCTGAAGGAAGTCGAGGGCGAGCGCCGAGGCTTGCAAAAAGCTGTGGACGATCTGGGTATCAGCATGCAGGATATTGACCGCATGACTGCTGAACGAGAGCGTCTGCAGAAGGGCATCGAGTCGGCGGTGCAGAGGCTAGAAGAGGTCAAGAAGAAGGTAGCAGACAAGGAGATGGATGCAAGCAGGAAGCTGGACGAGCTGGAGCGAATGGTTGACAAGTACAACACTCTCGCGTATCAAATTGCCCTCATCCCAGCGACGGCTGTCAACGCCAAGGGCAAGGACTACGAACTGCAAGTCACAGTCAACGACGGGCCAGACTTTAGCTCGTCTCAACTCAAGGGCTCCAGCGGAGCATCGTCTTCGGATAGGTTGCTCGCCGACCCCGTGACTGGGTACCAGCCTGCGCACATTCTCAACCTTGACCTGCGAGGACAGGTGAAGAACAACTTCCTCGCGTTGAGGAAAGAGATCTCTGAGCGGAGAAGCATTGCGATGGACATGATGATGAAGGATCATGACCTGCTTGACGGCATCAAGGAGGCCATCGAGGACAAACGAAACGAGGTCGAAGCGCTCGAACATCGAGTTCGTGCTGCTGAGGAAGAGTATGAGAAGACCAAGGAGGTAGGTTCATGTATCACGAAGAAAACACAGGAATGGCGGCTGACTTTGCATAACAGGTCACAACGGCGCAAAAGATGGCTTCCGACGCCCAAATCGAGAAGATGGAAAAGGAGCTTGCAAAGATGCGGGCTTCGTTATCCGAATCAGTGCAACTCATGGAACAGCGAGAGATGAACACCAGCATCGAGTAAGTGCCGTTAATCAAGAGATCATTGTGGACACAACTGATAAGGTATTGCAGGTATGAGCAGCTTGTGCTTCGTGCTAACTCCTTGAGAGAGGAGCTCCACACGGAGATTGACCGGATGCTCAACGACGTGATCAAGTTCAAGATACATGTGCAGAAGAACTTGGAAGAGTACGAAGATTTTGTCACCAACGAATTGGAGGATGAATTGGGCAGCGGCAGTGGGACTAGGGATGATACCCGGAGCATGGATATGTGAGGTGCTTTACAAGTTCTTGGGCGGCTTGGTGGACGTCCTGGAGGAGGACAGTCCCTTGTCAGTTTGCTGAGCGTTCGGGCGCGCGTTTTGTTCCTGTTCTGCTTTGGGTGTTGTTTCCCAGATACCATGATGACGGATAATGACGGTTTGGGAAGACTAGCGCAGTCCCAGATGAATATGATTTTGTATTGGCTGTTCTTACTATGCACACTTTCGCGCGGTGTTATCGCCAGTGGGCGCCCAACCCGATCCGACCCCATCCACGGGGAAATTGTTCTCCTGCGTGTCAAGGGCCGCCGCCAATTTGCGCCTCCGACTTGATGCAAAGGAGCAATAACCCCATTCTTAGCGATTTCTGTCCAGCGGCAGGCCGGACTTTTCCAGCACTCCGCTCCGCGTAAGGTAAACTGTAGCCCGTAGGCTAAAGGTCGGGTGGTCGGCGAGTCGGCGAAAGGATAGGGAGCTCCGATGCTGAGCCTAGGCTATCAGCGCCGGAGCTATAGCTTTCCTTTGCCGCACTTTATGTCCGATAACTCCACCAAAACAAAAGGTGACGGGTGCAAACGTACAGATTGTACATGGTGACGCGCAGACTAGGTAACCCGGGATGGGCAGGCAAGTAAGCCGGGCAATGCAATCGAGGGTGAATTTTGATGCCACAAATGCCACAATAGACGCGGCCTGCGCAGCCTGCGGAGTTCCTCGCAATTTGTCGGACCTAGCTATATTCTAGTCCCCGTAAACCCGACTAGAGGTAGGCTGGCTAGTATGTGAACGGAACTTACGCTGCTTGAGTGCTCGTTAGCCCATTGCTCTGCCCGGCCCGCCCGGCCACCAATAGCATACTTGCATCTGGAGATGTGATGTTTTCTGCGAGAACACCCACAGCTACTCTATATATCTCCTGGCTCCCTAGGAATCTTTCCCCGATGCCTTATAAAAGCCATGTCCAGGTTACGATACTTCCTGCGCACGTTCTTTCAGCAACCAACGGTTCGCCCCGGTGCTAGAAAAGCGTCAGCCACTCCAACCTCCATCCTTGCCATATCAATGGCTTCATACACGACTGCTGTAGCCAAGATCCCCGAGCTGGGCCCCTCACCGGACGATGCTTCTTCCAAGCCGCACCATGTGAAGAAGAACGGCGCCACCGTCGGCTTCAAGAATATTCATCCCTCTTATGGTGACGGCGTCGGTCCTTGGGAGCTCATTAAGCATGTCGTTTGGTACGCCCTGCAACGTTGTCAGCCGCCGTCCCTCAGCAACACTGGCTAACAATACCGTGGTCTAGGCCGAGCTGGACAGGCAAGCTGCCGTCTCCTGACACGACGCCTCCAAATGTTTCCGTCATCAAGCCAGACTTCCTGCCCAGCCGCACAGCCTCCGCTAATCTCCGCGCGACATGGCTCGGCCACGCCTGCTACTACGTCGAGTTTCCCTCCGGGCTGCGTGTGCTGTTCGACCCTGTCTTCGAGGACCGCTGCTCGCCCTTCACCTTTTTGGGTCCCAAGCGATATACTCCGAAGCCCTGCGACCTCGCTGATATTCCCTTCGTCGACGCAGTTCTCATCAGCCACAGTCACTACGACCACCTCTCCCACGAGTCCGTCCTCACGATCCAGAAGCACAACCCGAAAGCCCACTTCTTCGTTGGCATGGGTTTGGAGTCGTGGTTCAAGAGGGCCGGCCTGAAAAATGTGACGGAGCTGGATTGGTGGGAGGATGCGGAAATCACATTGACCGTCGAGAAAGGTACCGCTGACGAGCCCGAGACTATCACCGCCCAAGTATCGTGCCTCCCATGCCAGCACACATCCGCCCGCACACCGTTCGACAAGGACGAGACCTTGTGGGCTTCGTGGGGTGTCAAATCAGGCGCGAAGTCCGTCTGGTTCGGAGGTGATACTGGGTACCGTGCCGTGCCGTACGTTCCCCCGAGTGTCGACGACTACGGCCCGGAATTCGCCTCTCTGCCGGTTTGCCCACAATTCAAGCAGATTGGCGAGTTCAGAGGCCCTTTCGATCTCGGTCTGATCCCCATTGGCGCATACTATCCTCGGGTCGCTTTCTCGCCGATGCACGCCAATCCTTTTGACTCGGTCGAGATTTTTAAAGATACAAAGTGTCAGCGCGCCATGGGCATCCATTGGGGGACCTGGGCCCTGACCATGGAGGAAGTCTTGGAGCCGCCCAAGCTTCTTCAGCTGGCCATGAAGCGCAAGGGCCTTCCTGAGAATGGTGTTTTTGACGTTTGCGACATTGGAGAAAGCAAAGAGTTCTAATTCAGTCGGAGGTGGGAGTCGCAGTGTACACCTCATTAGTGCTTTCCTTGCATGGCGAGTTGGCGTTTGGTTCTTAAGTCCCGTCAGGATGATTGGGCTCATGGTTGCTTTATAAGGAAGAATACCATAGATAGCGTGACAACAGGTGCGAATAAGCACTTGGCTAATACTAGGCATGATTTTCGTTGCACTGCACCTGTCAGCACCTATGGTACATTTCTCTCCGATGTGGGCGCAGGGCTTTGCGCCGCGTAGGCTTGGCTTGTTGCGACTTTTGTGTGTACTTGTCATTGTCATAATGGTGGAGTCAGTTTGTTGTTCCAGTAGACACGAGGTCTAGGAACAACTTCCGGGCGAGCGTTTTGTATGCACTCGGCGCTCTCACACGTTCATTCAGACGGAAGGCAGGCATCTCGTCTCGAAAATAGAGTGGTATTCTACTTGGCCCGATTGTTCGGCAACTTGATATAGCTTACGGGAGTCTTCGACCCCAACGCCTTTTCCAACCGCTGCCACCAATGCTGAGGTGTCATCTAACCCGGACCAGGGCTCCGCGCAACGCCGAATAATGCAAATCAACATAGGAGAATTTTCAACCTGGTTGACACAGGGCCTTGTCCTGACTATCCCATCCAGAGTTCACATTACACATGATTGACCCCCCACAGACTTCAAATGTCGTCGGCCAAAGGGGGTTTAGAGAAGATAAAGAGATGAAAGGAAAAGGAACGAGCAATCAAAATATTCTACTCGCCAGCGCCGACACATCATCCGACTGTGCGAGTTGATCAAACGCCTTGACGAGCCCCATTGCTGCACCAGCCGCGGCACCGCCCACAACAACCATCTCTAGGCCACCGACCACGGCTTGCCGCACAGCGCGGACGCCTTGCCAGCCAGAGACGATGCAAGTTTTGACGTAACCAAAGGCGAAGAGAGCGACAGCCATGACGGCGACGGACACGTAGAGGGCGAGATAGACGTCCTCGGAGGGAACGAAGAAGTAGGGGAACAGGGGAACAAGACCGCCCAGCAGGTAGCCGGCAGCTATGGTCAACGCCGAGACGAAGGCGCGGTTCGAGGCCGGTTCTTGTTCGCAATGATGGAACTGCATTAGGAAGTCGATGAGACGTGGCGAAGTCGAGAGATGGTCCGTCACCTCCTCGAGAGTGTGTTTAGGGAGGTCGTAGGGTTCGAGAACTTCCCGGACCTGAGCGCGGGCGAGGTTCGGATCATCTTGCGTCAGGCGAGTACACTCGTTGAGGGTTTCCTTGTAGGAAGCGCTGCGGAAAGACAACGTTAGCATCATGCAGGAAGAGGAATGGATATTGTTTATGGACAACAGGCCGGGAGAGAGCAGGGACTCACGCCTCGCTTTTGGCTCCGAGATAACCGCCTAAACCCATGGAGATGGCCCCGGCAATCAGCTCGGCCATACCTCCGAAGATGACAACCTTGGTCTGGCCTAGCGCAGAAAGACCAGCTGTAAGGGCAAATGGCACCGTCAAGCCGTCAGACAGACCAATAGTAGCATCGGAGATGACACGGGCATCGATGCGGAAGCGGCGAGAGTCGCTCTCGGAGGCTGTGGAGGTCGTAGATGTGATTGTCGCCATCGTCGCCGTCGATGCTGTCCTAGCACCCAGCAGGGGCTGTCTCTCAAGATCCCCCTCGGTGATGGTATCGTCTGAGCATGTGCTCTCTGCGCGCTCGTTGGCCGGTTTGCGGGCGGGAGCCTGTGTGCGCCCGAACAGGAGGTTTTTCAGAGTGACGAGACCCATGATGAAGCTTCGTTCGGCTATCTTTGGCCTGCTCACAAGAGCGTCCTGAGAAGAGGAGGTCTTGAAGCCAGAGAATCCAGTAACTCTGCCCTCCGTCAGATTTTGAGGGATCGAGGCCTGTCTCTTCCGTCAAGGAGGCAAGATGATGGGCGCTTTCAATTTATTGTCCGCCTGGGGTGACACCAGAAGCTGGCGGCGTCGAGGAGAAAATCTGGGGTAAAAAGACAGGCGGAAAAGCTGACTTGTTTGTTTTCTTTCTATGCCTTGCTTAGATTTTGTCCGGGATGTGTGGTCGCGAGTGGTGATCTAGGCAAGTGCCAATAATCGGAGACGAGACAGGCTTCTGGTGTCTTTAATAAAAGTCACATTCCTATGCTGCATGCTTTTCCACAAGCTTCGCGACCCGGGTGGGATATAAAGAAAAAACCAGAAGAACCCGGGCAACGAACTGGTACCTTCCTCGCCCCCTGGCAAGATAACAGAAGACAGGCTTGGCCCTTTCACTCACGATTGTTAGGTCTCTTGTTCGTCGACAGGCCTCTCAATGAGACCCTCAGACCCATCGAGGAGCTGGGACCTGGGCCTGGCCGTCCCCCATCTGCAGGGCTTGGTGGACACCGGGTTACCCTTCAGACGAGTAAGCATCATTAAACGTCCCCTGATTGGCTTGACTGGTTTTCTAATCAGAATCCTGAGGATGATGATTGGCTCGGGTGCGCCCCCCAGCTTCCTCCCATCCCTCTTCCTCCGTCACCAAAGGCTGCTTTCTCGGGAGCCGACTTGGAGGTCCGCGCTGCGCTTGCGCAGGGCTCGCACGAAGGTTCTGTCAAGTTGCCCCTTTTGGGGTCTGTAGGAGCATGTTGCCTCCCACTGATTGGCCTGCCCAACCCTCCGACCCTCCGGGAGGCCACGGACGGCGTCCCGGCGTATACTTTTTTGTGGTATCCCCCGTTCGGTATTGGTGCCGAGAGACCAGCAGGCCTGACAAGCTCCAGAGTGCGAAGATTTCAATGGAGGTCAGAGGAGAAAACAAGCAGGAAAAATCAGTGACGCTGAGCAAGGCTGCCGTCTCCATGTCCGACTCCCACGCAGCTCCGCTCGGGGCTCGGGGCTCGGCGCAGTGAATTGAAATGCGACGTGCTTGACTGGCTCACGACCGAAGGCGAACACAAAAACGGCAGAGCACATACATAGAGGTAACGCCTCCCTACAGGCTGTCTGGCCGTTAAGACCGTCTCCGTCTTCTCCGACGCAAAACCCCGCCCAGATCGGAAGCCATCTTGGTAACTAGAGTCCAGGCTTCAGAAGGGCTTCGTCACCCTGGAATGACGTTGCTCCAGAAGAGAGACTGCCCATGATGCAATAATATTCCTTTGCCTTCTTCACCATCGTCACCTGACATCTGATATCTGATGGAGGTGCCTTTTTCTCGATGGACATCCTAAGCACCTGGAACAAGAAAAACTAGACCCAGACGCGGAATTCGTCTGCATTTCTTGTCCGGGAGACTGCCTATTTTCCTTTTGCCATGGCGACTTTTTTCCTGTGGGCTTATTTACCCTCTATTATATTCATCGTCGATATTGGTGTTATTGTTGTCATTTTCGCCGTCGTCGTCCTCATTACGTACCTCTACCCACTGTCGTTCACAATCGAATCGTGGTATTGGTTTCATTTCATTATTGAGTACAGACAGGAAATACGGCCACGTAGAGCAGACAACTTCCCTACGTACACAAGTCTCGCAATTAATGTGCAAGTAAGAGCGATTCAAGCATTACCATGCGCTTGATTGCTGCTGCACTTTGACGTCGCAACATTCAATTGCTGCCGGCCATGTCCCTGTGGACAAAGTTTCAATAGCACGCTTTAGCATTCCGCGGGACGCTTCCTGTGTTTTGTCTGAAGCGGCCTGCGCTCCAAACTTGGGTCCCCTAGAGTGAAAACCTGATGAACGGTCCTGGCCCACGGGAACGACAATGACCATGTCGAACCATAGCTACGCTACGTCTTACACACACCCAGTTGGCACCCACTACGGAGGCAGGGGGGTGGATGGCATTTGAGTCCTGCCTTGGGCCCAGGCGGGTCGGCGCGAAACTTCGGCTCCGACTCTGGTTGGACGCGAGCTAGGTTGTCATCTCGGTCGGGTGAACCGTTCGCCACCTGCTATTCCGTAATAATGACCCTCGCTCTGCCCTTCTCATTATAAAATATCCGAAAATCCTATCGAATACACACATACGGTGTTTGACATTTGCAGCATTTACCGCCGTCCGCAAACTCGCGCTTTTTGTCGCAACGCACCTTCAACATCATCATGGGTCTTCCCCTCAAGCTTGGCGTTCCCGACGTCCCTGAAGAGTCTTCTTCTCAGCAGCAGTCAAGCCAGCCGGCTGCGGCCCAAAGCCAAGAGGCGTCGCAGGCGGCCACCGGGGCAGGCGCAAATATCGGGGCCGGCACCACACGTCCCAAGACGGAGGCTGAGCTCGAAGCCGATCGACTTTATGAGGAGGCTATGGAGGAAGAATATGCCAAGAGAGATGGTGGCTCATGAAGCATGTGTCACCGGTAACTTAGGCTACAGATGGCTTCAAGGAAATCCTGTACCTGTATTGCTGTTGGGTATTCATGTCGACTAGTGATATTACACCCCTGTTCGTGATATCTATCTGTTGACTGGCCTGCCGCTTCTTTCTGTCAACACCCGCACGCATGCTAAGCCACAGAGAACGGGTGGGCCTCCGTGTTGAACACGAACTTGTTGTCCGCCACATCTACCTGCACTTTCGCGTCCGTAGCTTGGATCAAGTAGCTGTACTTCATTACCTCTGCAAACCAGAAGCTCTCCTGGAAGTCATCGAAGGACCCTCCCTTGGGATCGTTCACATTCGTTATGGATGAGAAACCACTGCCGGCGCTGCAAGTCTTGTTGATGGCAAGGAAAGCGTCCCAGGCCCAGTCCTGATACTTGGAATCTCCAGTAGCACGGTAGGCGTAGTAGTAGCTCTCAATGACTTCTGGTCGAAGCACATACGAACCACCATCACTCCTAATCCAAAACCCGGCTCGGTTGTAGAACTCCGTGTCGTTGGCGGGTGGTTGCGGGTTCAAGGTGGTGTTAATGCCGGGCTTGTCCTCAAACCAACGGAAGACCTCAGGTCCGATGCGGGTGGCCGTCTGCTTGTACGTCTCACGGCAAGCCTCTGTTAGCTTGATACCGAAATCGATGTACTTCTGTTCTTTGAGAACGAGACCTCCCAAAATGAAGTTGCCTCCATCAAAGCATGCCACTGTCGAGAAGATCAGCAATAGTTGCCATCGATCGTGTCGAGAAACTCACAGTGTGTCGAAACAAACCTCAGCTGGGCGTTGGTGTAGGCAGCCAAGAACGTCAAGTCAGGACGCGTTGACGGGTTCGAAGCCAAAAACTTGATTGAAGAGTCGGCGGCGGCAATCCAGCGGTCCTTGTAAAGAGAGAAGCGCTTTTGGTCATACACCCACATCTTGATGAGATATTCGTAGAAGCTGTCGGTACCACCATTCCAACCTCCACTACGATCAGCGAATGTGCCATTGGAGATGAAGACATCCGTGCCTAGCAGACCAGGAAAAACCTCTTCATTGGGCTTCAGCAGATAGTCCTCGCCGCGCTGAGACAGGTTGGCGTATTGTGTGTCGCCTGTGAGATCGCTGAGCCGAGTCCACTCTAGGACGAGTGTTCCGATGGTCGCAATGCCGTTGGTGCTAGAACCGTTCTTGCGAGGCTTCGGATCGTAGACAAGAATGTTGTCTGGAACTCCGGACGGGGTATCGAATGCCACCTTGAGGTTGTCCGCAAGTTTCTTCGCCTGGGTAAGCAGCGCATCCACGCCTGCTGAGTTGGAAGCAACGTCTTTCAGAACGCCCTTCAGCATGTCGTGTCCTGGACTTTCAGTTAGCCGGGAACCACGCGAGCGGCGATTGTAGAGCTCGGATTTACCTGACAGCAGACCACCCAGATATCGGATGGTTGTTTCGAAAACCGATACTTCGGTGGATGTCACGTCAAAGTTGATTGTCGGTACGAAATCCAGAATTTGCCCAACGATATCTTTGTTCTCCATGATGATGGCCGTACTCAAAGCATCAACAGCACTGGCGCCCCATCCGTTTCTACAGCAGACATATCAGCAACAGTCTTGCGCAGGACTGAGCGCGAGACTTACCGGTCGTTTTCAAACGTGTTCGAGACCGGCTTCAGCGTGTCATTCGGGAACGCAAACTTGCGATAGCCATCCCACGAACGTTGGAAAGCTTCTTTCACAGCGTTGGCTCTGTCTGGCTGGTTCGTATACTTGGGAGTCGCAGCAGGTTGCACTGAGCCTTGCGGACTGGCCGACGCTTGGGCAAGAAGCCCGGCGAAGGCCAATATGCTTCCGGAGCGTGAAAGACGCATGGTATCCAAGGAGAGGCCTCTGACGGCGAGTACAGATGATGCCTGGGGGCAGTCGCAGTAGTAGCACCGTACGCAAAGTCCGAAGGGACGTCCAATCCAAGGTGAGGTAGGCAACGGACGAAAGTGAGGAGGTAGGATGCGCAGTGGTTGAGGACCGGGGAAAGAGGGAGTCAAGATATAAGATGCACGCGGAGAAAGGGAAGCGGCGCCAAAGGAATCATGAGCAGGACCGCGGAAAGTTAATAAAATTTCGAATGAGTGGCCGGGGCAGGTTGGGATCATGCAACTGCAACCCGCAAGAAATCGGTTGATTCTGGTACACCCCAAGGAGACTGGATAAACTCTGTTTCTCGTCCAGAGTCCCCGGACATTGTGGTTGTGCCTACCCTTGTCTCATGGTCTGGACGTTCCGCTGCGCCCCTGCTTCTCCTGCTTCTCCTGCGTCTTCTTCCTGCAAGTTGTGGTTTTTGATTGCCAAAGTTCCAATCCCCAGCTAATCAGTCGGGAATCGCTAGCCTGCATGATGGTGCGTCTCTCCAGTTTCTCTGTGTCGTGCATCGGCCGTTCTTCTTGATGCTACCCACCCCTCAACAGGGCGAGGTTGCACGCAGAGCTCCAGATGAACACGATACATTCGCATCATCCACGCCAGTGTTGCACTTTGGTAGGGCTGCAAAGCGATTAGAGGGTAGTTCGCCATCACGCGAGCCAAGTCCGTCGGTTGGCGTACATGACTGGCAGCAACACGCGCAGAGCAGATCTTGCCGAGTTGGTCGCTCGCCCTGAAGTGACGAAGTCATCAGGCACGGACTTGTTTTGCTGAATCAGGCACGTGCGGAGCAGTAGTTGAGAAAACCCCCTTGCTAGTGCCTACAGGCCTCAGCCCCAGGTAACTGCGTTATATAAGCTACGTAGTTTAAAAAAAGAGACTTTTTAAGACTGATTAATAGGGTACTTATAGCTATACTAATATAAATCCTCCTACGCCTAATACTACTATATTTTAGTTAATAAAGCTATCTATTATATTAAAGTTCTTAGAGTATTTAACTATACTATATTTAATACTTAGTATAAAGTATTATTATTAATAATAGTTAGTATAACTTTAAAGTTTTACTAAGTTTAGTAAATTACTACTTTATATTATATAATATTAAAAAAAACTATATAAGTACTTAAGAAGTATATCTAAATATTTTAGTAGTTATTTAAGTTATTTACTATTAAAATATTAATATTTCTCTTAAAGTTAAAATAATAGTTAACAAAATCTAGTTAGAAACTAGTATAATAGTAGAGATCTAGAGTATAATTAAAGTTATTAATAATATTATTATATATATTAATAGTATTATACTAATTAAAATTAAAAGTTATTAATATCTTAGCTATACTAAGAGTAGTATATATAATAGGGATAAAGTTATAGTACTATAATCTTTACTTAATTTAGCTAGTTATAGCTATACTAATCCTTTCCCTTAGGGTTCTCTATAACCTTAGGAGATGAGGCTAAATAGTAGGATATCTGTTAATACCTTGAAGTTTATTAGTAAAAAGAATCTCTTTCTAGAACACTAAAAAAAAACTGGGTAACAAAACCAAAAACCCCCTTGCCAGTGCAACCCAAAGCTGAATGCAGAGTCGCGTTGCATAGAGGACAAGATCGCAAAAGAAATGCAGCTGGTGAAGGCAGGCCCAGCCTAATGCCCGAGCCTCCGAGCCTCCGAGCCTCCGAGCCTCCTGTCTCCTGGGGGCCTCACCATCTGCATCGTCCAGTCGCCATCGCCCCAGCGGGGTCCAGTATAACTCCCAAGGCCCTCGAGTTGCAATTGACTCTGGCCACCTTCTTGGCAACAACGGCGAAGAGACGGGACTGCAGCCATCCACATGCGCCTATTACCGTTGCACCCGGCGCAACATTGCCGTTTAACGCCAGACCCCTTGGCTGCTAACCTTCTAACGAACATACTGCCAGCTGATTGTTTCTTGGCTTTGACGCATGCTGTGCAACTCTTTTCATGTACGGTAAAGGAGGAGCGACGGCACTAGTTGCTCGCCAGACACCAATACTGCAAAAGCCTTCCACTTTACCAGTAAGCGGACGCGGCGTCGCGGCCAAAAACACAACAGTCCGTCAAATATCAAGCACTTGACTTGGTCAGAAGGTGCCATTGGAAGAGACATAAGCGCATCTGTGACGATCATCATCTCCAACTTGGTTGAGTTCGGTGCCTGCGGAAGTGTCCTGGCTCCCCCGCATTGGGCGAACAGAATGGAACACCAGATTTCCCCCACATGCTCCGTGAAACGTTGTGGATGGCGTGGGATGGTCCCAAGTAGCATCAAAATGTCCCGTCCGTAAGTGCAGCGCGTCTCCTGACTGGCCCCTCCGTCTAATGAGCAGACGGCGAGTCGATTTTGTTGTCAGCCTGGCCCTGATTGGCTTGATGACGGGTTCTGGGTCATCTTGTCGTCGTGAACGTTATTTCTCGCCTCTCCCGCTCATCAGTTGGCTTGCATTGCAGAGACGCCGCCGCGAGTCAGGATTTTTCCGGGTTTGATGCACATGAGAATATCTTCTTGCAACGCTAACAAAATGCGATGGGTGGGTTTCCCTCCAAGTTCGAACCATGCTTGTGTCAGTCGATTAAGCTTTGCCTTGAATATCGGCAACTTGTACGGGCCGTCCATGAGGCTTTGAATTCGATGGTTCAGCCCTGCTTTCTCAGCTTGGCGAGCGCAGCCGCTACTCCGTCAGGAAGTGCATCGTTTTTGTTACTTTGACTGGTTGATTGTTTCGCCCGGGTCTGTGCTTCTGCATGCGTCTGCGCTATCTGCTTAGACTCCTCAATGGCAGCTGCAATCATTGCCTCCTCGTCATCTTCATCCGGGCCCGCAATGTTCCTTTGGCGCTGTGTAGGCCGTTTCTCCCGGGCGCTTGTCGATTTATCTGTCGCTGGTGAGCCGAGGGATGAGTCTCTTGTTAACTCCATCTCCCGCAACGGGACTCTGGCGAGAGGAACGGCTTGGTCGAGTCTAGACACTTGAGCTGGCCTCCCGTTTTCGGTGCTTTCGACCCTTTCCAGCTGGCGTTTGGCGGCTTTCTGGGCTCGGAAAGGTTCCTCTACCGCCTTGATCCATTTGTTCACTTTGATAGCTCCCCATCCAGCAATGATGCCGACCTGTTCTGGATCGGCATTGATGGCATTTTTCAGGCTGCCAAAATTGCTGACTAGTGCAACGGCATCGGACTTGTTTACACTTCGTGGGACGGTGACGAATTCGACTAGCTTTTCGGCATAACTTGAGGCTTGCTGGCCGCGAATCGCGTTGAAATTGGCGTGTTCGTAGGACTTGTAAAGTTCGAGATAGCGCGCAGCTTCTGCTGCTGACCAACATAGGATGATGGTGACGTTGTTCACGAGTGACGTTTTGGAGAGCTCGCGCAAAACTTCTTCGTGATTGGGTATGTCGACCATTGTCAGCAAGATACGCAGGTTGTATTTTCCTTGGAGATTTCTTATCCTTGTGTAAATGTACTCGGGGTGGAGGCGATGATATTTCAGGCTGGTTGTGGTCAGAAAGATGGCAGCAAGCACGACGTGGAATGCGTATCGGACCAACCTCAAGAACAAAGCGCATGTTGTCAAACCCAAAGCGTAGTCAGCTGCAATGTCACTATATTCCCATGGCATGGACTTCAGGGAGGCGAGCACTGGGTTTCCTCTCTGGCGAGGGGATACCATAATGGCAGAGCCCGACCCTCGCTGGGGTAAGGCTTGCGGCGTTGGTTGAACAACCTTGCCATTGTTGTTATTGTTGGACGTATTGGTTGGCGGCGCCCTGTCTAGACGTTGGGGTGTCGGCTGTTGGATCTTCTGGGGAGTATGCTGCTGTACGCGAGAGCGAGTAGGACCAGGTTGAGACGGAGGACCTAGGTGTGATCGTGAAGGTCCCGAAGCTGAGGAAGCGAGGGCGGCCAGAAAGTCCTCGTCGGCGCCGAAATCGTCGTCCATGTCCCCCAAAGTTTCGTCCGGATGAGCTGCCGCGATTGAAGTGGCGGATAGAAAACCGTCGGCGGGGCGGGGCGGCTCTCTAGATACACTGTAGGTAGCTGGTAGAAAAGAGGTCAGGAACAGTCACGTCACGGCTGATTGCAGAAGTAGACGGCGAGTGCACGCGCATTTGGCACGATCGGCACGCGTCTCCGCCCCGCTACCTAGGCACCTACCTACCTTACTATGCATAGGTCGGGTGGCAGTGGGGGGAATGGGCCTAACACTACCAAGGTAGGTGATGAGGGATCCTCGCACGTCCTCGGCACCGCGGGAGGGGGCACTTTGTCCACTAACCCTCCAACTCGGTAGCACCCAAAGGCACCCACCTGCTTAGGCACCTTGGTAGTT
Organism: Colletotrichum sp. SAR11_59; assembly: GCA_025328345.1. Taxonomy (NCBI): domain Eukaryota; kingdom Fungi; phylum Ascomycota; class Sordariomycetes; order Glomerellales; family Glomerellaceae; genus Colletotrichum; species Colletotrichum sp. SAR11_59. The sequence goes on from JAKMXC010000223.1 coordinate 76,819, forward strand.
ACCTCCCCGGCGTACCTACGAGTGTACATTGACAGCGGGGGCAGCCACCTCATTGCATTGAGCGCGGGGTCATTATCGAAAAAACCGATGGCTTGAAGAATTCTAGCTTCATATTCATTCATTGGTGTTCTATCTTCCTCACCTTTCCCAAGAAACTGACAAAACCGAGTGTACATTTTATATTCGCGTTAATCACCCGTGCATTGCAATATGCTAGTCCGCGCCTGTCGTTTCATAGTGACTCTGGAAGGAATTCGCGTCGTTTGTGAGCTTGTCGTGTAAGGCGTACAGAGCCGCCAGCCATGTGTCGAACATAGGCTCCAAGTGTTGTGCGCCTTCTTTATCCTTGACCTGGTCTCTTAATCTTTCATACGCCTCAATCATGACCCATATCTGAAGAGATGAAATATCCTCTCCACTTCCCCGCGGCCGTTCTATCATGGCCGTCGAGAGCTCTCGCGCCAGAAGGTCCGTACAGATTTGCAAGCTAAGGTTGTGGTCTGGTGCAGGAAATCCCGAGCTGCGCTGGACGCGGGCTCGGCTTCTTGGTGGTGGAGTTGGTGGTAAGGATGGCGATGACGGTTCGGGAGAGAAAGACATGGGCTTGAAGTATATGGCCTCTTCGTCAAAGGCGACCAAGGTCCCGTCGTCTGACGTCGGAGAGTGTGCCGAGACATGCCGCCGGTGTGAACGGGCCGGAGACTGGTGTACGTCTGGTCTCAAGTCCTCCGAGACCTCTCCAGCGCTGCATGTTGACCGCGCCAACGAAGAACTGGTGTACGAGGAATGTCGCGAGGGCGGCGGATCGGATCGCGCATCGGTGCAGATGGAGTTCGAATCTTGCGACTCAATAAGAGCCTGATATTGCTTGGCAATCAGGTCCACGCTAGACCTGTCGATTACGACCGGATCTTTGGCACCAGGGGTGCTCTCAAGCTGGCCGATGGTGTAGACGGGTGTTTTTGCGCGACGTCTCATACTGGATCTTGTGCTAATAGAAGAAGTTGGCGACGCGAGCGAGCTGTCGAGCGAGGGCCTTGGTTTTGAATTGTTGATGGTGAGATGAGATAACTCTGGGATAAGTTCTGGAACTGTTGCTGAAACAGAAGTGTCGAATGAGACTTTGGGGTGATGGGGCGAACGTTTTTGTGTGCTGCTCGTGCGTAGGTATTCGTGCCATTTGGAGTCGCTGAGGTCTGGAGATAACCGCAAGGAAGGTTGGCCGACGGTTCCGGCTTGTTGAGCGACTAGTCCGACGGCGGTGGTAAGTTTATTTGACGCAGATGAGTCGACAGGCGCGGTCCGACGTAGGGATGGGAATTTCTTTCGTAACCTATTCCGTAGACGTGGTGGCTCTGACGATTTGATCGAATCCGAGACTGGCGAGACCAGTGACGGCTCTCGTGAATGGTTCATTTTGTGTGATGTGTAGCAGCTGGAATGCAAATGACAGAACGGGATATGTCACCGCCCTGGGCTGGATGGGTGTGGGATGTGGGCGACTGGACTGTTAATAGTTGAAGATCTTGAGAGCGTAGGAAAGTGTTGGCCAAATTCATGGATGGATGCAGAAATCAGTTCATAGCTGAAAAAGTCATGAGTCTGTCCAAAAGGCAAATGACGTTCGCCGACGTATGTGAGTGGTGTGTGAGAAAGCATGTCCCATGCACATGTCGGTATGGAGGCGAAGGAAGGATGGATATAGGTGGTGGACAGCAGGAAAGCGAAGACGAACGAAGGCTCAGCAGTGCAGGTATCCGCGCGTACGGATGACAGGATATGCATGTACAATGATGGAGTTGTGTGGATAGCTAGGCAAGAAAGCGCAAAACAAGATTTGACGAGAAGAGAGGCTAAGCTCAAATGCTCACATCAGTCAACCTGGGAAACCGAGTGTGGGCGATGCATCTTTGGCGGACAACGCATAACAAGTGGCTCGACTCGACCTGCTGCAGGGATATGATGACAAGCAGGCAGGCCGCAGGCAAGGCGAAGAAGCTCGCGCTGCCTTCGCGAGTACTGCGGTACTGCGTATCGACAGGCCATCGATATGGTGGTCTAGAAGCATGGATAAGCAGCCGAGACATGGTGGTTGCATCCTTGTCCCCACGTCATCGTCGCCCACTTGCAGAAGTGACGCGGGGGGATGCAGAGCAAAAAGTGCGTTCGAGGCTCACTTGTCGCCAAGGTTTGCAGGGAAGCAGCTCGTCTGGTGGAGGGGGTGAAGACCCCGATCGCGGACAAGGGTATCATTGGATCTCCTTGGTAGACAGAGTTCGCACTCGCCCAAAGAAAAGACAGGACGACCTAGCTCGGAGCCTCTGTAAGATGATGGATGGAGTTGGGACCAGACGAGAAACGAGATGCAAGGCGGCTGGCCGATCAGTGTTGCAGAGCAAACAACATCACAAGCCTCAAGGCCTCTGACGGCTAGCTTGGGTGAAGAAAGGATAATAGACGGGAAACATTGAGAGTCTTGGGTGGGAATCTGTCGGAGCTGCACAGTGTCTCCCCGGAACCGGCATCAGGTCGATCTGCGGCCTCACTGGTGAAGCAAGGTCGGAACACACTCGATTGGCTGATGTCATCAAGACCCTCGCCTTCTCCGTTTTCTCTCTGTGAAGTTCCCGTCTCAGGTTCCGTCTTCGCCGAGTCATTGCTCCGGGCCGACACCGTCAACGAAGCCGCCACTGCCTTTGGCTCCCGTACAATGTACTACCGCAGTATGGTTGTGCGCCAAGAAGTGCAAATAATCGGAGCTTCTTCCGGCACACGCTCTTGCCCTCGCGGCCTCATCTCTAAGACAAGGCTTCGAGATCTGCCGCTCGCCCGCCTACTTGCACGGCCTTCCATGTTCGGCCTGCCCAGCAGCCTTTGGAGTCGCGTAGAAGATGGCTCGATTGATAGCTCAACCCGCCACTTGGCGATTAGGTTGGCTTCAAAGTGATTTTGGCAGGTCGCGTAAAGCCACTGGAGATGCTCTGCTAGCCCATCAGAGGGGACGTCGGAGATTAACATGCGCACGGCAAACCACGTTGTCTCTGAGGCTCTCACGGCTATCGTGGTCCTTGATCGTGCAGATGGACTGATGCCAAGTCTACCTAAGTTGGAAGTACAAAATCAAGCCAAACTATCCGTACTATGCAGTACATTCCTACTCACCTTACCTGACCTAGTCGATAGTCTCCGAAATGCCGGGGAACAGAGCTGAGTCCGCTTGCCTGGGCGAGAAGACGAAATATTTTTTCCGCAAAATGGTCAACCGTCAACACACATCTCCATGCAGAGGATGCCGAACAAGCGCGGGCTGGGAAGGAGACGGAAGAATTGTTCCATCAATCAGAGGCAGCCAAAGCTGGGGGAGCCAGGGCCGGTTCGTTCTGGCGCTGCCCCCGCGCTGGCAGGCGGCCTTCAGGCCGGGGGTCACAGGTGTCTGCGGCGAGAAGCCCCACCAAACAGACCCCACGCACCGTTCTAGTGTCAACTCCACGTCCACGTCCACGACCCCTCCGCCGCGGCCTGCCCCTCCCCCTCTCTCCCTCCAGCCCATACGACCCAATTCCAGACTCGGGGTAAAGTGTCGTGGTCCCTGCTGGTCACCGGTTGGCTAGGTGGGGGAAATTGCTTCGTAGACACTATATAACTCGAGATTTCTCTCTCCCATTGCCTCGGGGTTTGATCGCTTGCTCTGTTGTCCCTCACCAGCTCCAATCCTTCATCCTCTCCCATCTCAGTTTCCCCTCTAAGCCGCCATCATGACCGAAATTACCATCACAGGCTGGACCACGCGCGATGTGCGCTTTCCCACATCTCTCGACAAGACCGGCTCTGATGCCATGAACGCCGCTGGTGACTACTCGGCCGCTTACTGCATTCTTGAGACCGACTCCAAATTCTCTGGCCACGGAATGGTGCGTCAGAATCATTCCCCCGAATTTCACACTAGGAGTTGAGGGACGCAACCGCTGACAAGAACTTCGCTGCAGACCTTTACTATCGGCCGAGGCAACGACATTGTGTGCAAAGCCATTGACTATCTGGTTGAGCGTATCAAGGGCAAGAAGCTGTCCGAGCTGGTATCCAACTGGGGCCAGACCTGGAGATACCTCGTGAACGACAGCCAGCTGAGATGGATTGGTCCTGAGAAAGGCGTTATTCACCTCGCCCTTGGCTCCGTAGTGAACGCTATTTGGGATCTCTGGGCCAAGGTGCTGGGCAAGCCGGTCTGGCGCATCGTCGCGGACATGACCCCGGAGGAGTTCGTCAGCTGCATTGACTTCCGATACATCACCGACGCCATCACACCCGAGGAGGCTATCCAGCTCCTCAAGGAGCAGGAGCCGACGAAGGCTCAGCGCATCAAGGACGCCGAGAACAGCCGCGCCGTCCCCGCTTATACCACCAGTGCCGGATGGCTTGGCTACGGAGAGGACAAGATGAAGGGCCTGTTGCAGGAGACCCTCGGCAAGGGTTACCGCCACTTCAAGCTCAAGGTGGGCAGCAGTGTCGAACAAGACAAGAGACGTCTAGGCATTGCTCGTGAGGTCATTGGTTACGATAGCGGCAACATCCTCATGGTCGACGCCAACCAGGTCTGGTCTGTGCCTGAGGCCATTGAGTACATGAAGCAGCTTAAAGAGTTCAAGCCTTGGTTCATCGAGGAGCCAACATCTCCCGACGACATCCTCGGCCACAAGGCCATCCGTGAGGCCCTCAAGCCCTACGGCATCGGTGTTGCCACCGGCGAGATGTGTCAGAACCGCGTTATCTTCAAGCAGCTCCTCATGTCTGGTGCCATTGACATCTGCCAGATTGATGCCTGCCGCATGGGTGGCGTCAACGAGGTCCTCGCGGTCTTGTTGATGGCCAAGAAGTTCAACGTCCCCATCGTCCCTCACTCCGGCGGTGTCGGCCTTCCAGAGTACACCCAGCACCTGAGCACCATCGACTACGTTGTCGTCAGTGGCAAGCTCTCCGTTCTTGAGTATGTCGACCACCTCCACGAGCACTTCCTCCATCCTTCCGTCATCAAGGACGGATATTACCAGACCCCCTTGGAGCCTGGCTACAGTGTCGAAATGAAGGCAGACAGCATGGACAAATTCAGCTACCCTGGTCAATCTGGCGTCAGCTGGTGGACCAGTGACGAGGCCAAGCCGATCCTCGAGGGTGAGAAGATTTGATTCATCGAGGTCTTGGCACACACGGCGTCGAATTCAAGGGGTCAAGTTGGCGAATACTTGTCCGCAGGGCAACGATGGCATCCTGCATAGCCCAAAGAAAGACTTTGGCTGTCCTTGTGCATCAGGTAAGGCAGACGCGTTACCGCGGCATTGAAAAGGGGGTTTGGCGAAGAGAGCCATTCCGCAGGGCAACGATGGCATCCTGCATGGCACAGATCATGCCTTGTGACCATCCCAAATAAGCGACATCTATCCTTGTTTTCATTTTTTGGAAAGATATTACAAAAAGGGGGGTTTGGCTAAAGGAGCCATTCCGCAAGGCAACGATGGCATCTTGTATAGCATGAGCGAAGAAGCTCACTATCCCGCAACGATAACGAAATAATGAGTAGGGCTTTGTGTCCATAAACGACCCTGGCCTTTCTTTTTTTTTTTTTTTTTTTTTTTACCCTTTTTGGAGTTTTTTGGGGCGTTTGGTGAACCTGTTTGTTGATTGAAAGCCCCGCAATAAAAAGTGGGGTGAAGC
>JAKMXC010000224.1:0-82518 GCA_025328345.1 Colletotrichum sp. SAR11_59
AACCAAAAAAAAAAAAAAAAAAAAAAAAAAAAAAAAAAAAAAAAAAAAAACAAAAAAAAAAACACAAAAAAAAAAAAAAAAAAAAAAAAAAAAAAAAAAAAAAAACAAAACAACACCCCCCCCCCCCCCCCCCCCCCCCCCCCCCGCGACCCAAGAAAGATGAGATAAGGCCATATTTAAACATCAATCAATCTGAGAAATAGGGGAACGGGGACCCGAAGGACGCTAAGGCTTAAGCATGCCCTCTAAAGAAAATTCTCCTAATTAAAATCTAGGGCCCCGGTACCTACCCAAACCCCCTGTCAACAGCTTCCCACAGCTGCCCCCCTAAGCCCCAACGTCACAGACCACCGCTTCTCCGTCCCAACTCCGGACCACAGAAAATCACATGAAACGCCGTCTCGACAACGCACAAACCACCTCGTGTTTCGGACCAAGGTCCGCGACCTGACCCCCCCCTCGTCCCCCGACACCTGCCAAGATCTAGATTGCTGGCACAGATTCTTCAATTGCGCGGGATGGCAGGCTGACATAATCGGATTGCATGAAGGTGCCAGCCAGAAAAGAGAGGAAGACGAGACGAGAGGGCGTTGATCAGACGCCGCAGCTTGGACTGGGGCATCCCACACCTCCACCACACTTTCTGTCGTTGCTTTCGGTATACCTCCTGCCACCCCAAGATTCGCTGGCCTGAAGGTGAGTGTTCAACCCAAGTGGGATTAAGGTTGTCAGGCTGTTGGCGGAAGTTAACCACCACCCATTCGGAATTGTCACGTCAAAGTTAGTAGCCATCACCGAGTGCGCGTCTGAAGAGAAAATGACCGAAGAAAAAAATGAACAAAAAATTATGTGCACTCTACTGGAATTGTGTCTTCCATTTCTTTCCAAGCCATGCTGCGTATCCTGTCAACGGAAAAGAAAACAACTCCCTCTAAATGTACAGAAAGGTTTCGATCATGAAAACGGTTTGGGTGGTCGTCGAGGAGGAGGTAGGAGGAGGGGGGACATTAGAACAATAATACGGGGAGGTGTGTTGAGGGTTGCTCTGCCAATGTTGTGTGGTATCGGGGGGTAAACGGTTTTTCATGATCCAGGAGTAAACAACAAGAATAAAGAAAAACCACCAACACGGTGCCCACGACCCATTGGCAACCAAGATTCGTCTAGTAATAAAACCTTCATTGTGTGTAGACCCATTCGTCGTCGAAAAAGCTTGGACGACTCTCACAAAGAGAAAAAACAAAAGAACACCAGAACATTTTTGTCGTAAACCCATCATCGGGGGGTAAAAGTAATTGTCGGTAGGGTAGCCCCGTTGGGTGAGCGGTGCCGTCAAATATTCCAATCCTCGGGGGTCGTCGTCGTCGTTCGTCGCAGAAGAAATGGGGGAAAACACTCAAGAGGGGATTCGATTACGAGAGCTCCTGGATGCAGGCCTGGACCTGGGCATCGCATTCGGATGTGGAAGCCCCGTTACCCTGTCCACCGTTGATAGCATTGAAGCAGGAATTCCGTTGAATGTCGCAGGCACGCTGCACGGCGTTGGCCTTGGAGATGAAAGAGTTGCCGTTGACGGAGAAGGGTCGGCTGCTATCGCCCGAGTCCGTGACCGCCGGGGCCGCGAGCCCGAGGATTGCGTTCGACGTTGCGCCTCCCTTGCCACCAGCGGATCCGGAAGAGTTACCGTTGGCGTTGTTATTGGAGTTGCCGGAGGCGCCTCCGGTCTGGGTCGGCACCGCTGTCGACGAGGCTACCGAAGAAGTTGCCGACGAGGCGGGTTTACTGGCGGCGTCCCCGTCCTGAGCGGACGTGTTAGCATCTGCGGAACCTTGTGCATTCTGTCCGGACTGGGTTTGTGAAGTGGCCGCACCAGGGTTACCGAATCCAGGGAATTGGCCTTGCCCGAACGGGTTTCCACCGTTCTGGCCGCCAGGGAAGCCTCCTCCATTCTGAGCACCAGGGAATCCTCCAGGAAAGGCTTGGGTATGGGTATTAGCGCGAGGGCGGGGGAGAGAGAGAGAAGGGGGGGGAGAGAGAAGGGGGAAAAGAAAATGAAAATGCCTTGGGTTCATTGTGCGAAATGCAAAGGGGGGTTCTAAGGTGTTATGCGTTGTTGGCATTACCTCCTTGACCGGCGCCTCGTTGTCCCGCACCAGCAGCGCGGTTGCCGCCTTGAGCCCTCTTTCCGGCGTTCTGCTTACCTCCTCGGTTGCCGCCGTCTGTCGATGTGGTTAGCTTCGGAATCATGAAGTCGGTCGGGTTACTCACTCTGGCCGCCGTTCGCGTTGCCTCCGTTGTTGGCGTTGGCGTTGTTGTTGCCTCCGTTGTTGGCGTTGGCGTTGTTGTTGCCTCCGTTGTTGGCGTTGGCGTTGTTTCCTCCGTTTCCGCCGACGGTGAACTTGTTGCAGTCATCCTGGGCACCACGCTGAGCGACGGGCATCAGGACAGGCTGATGGTTGGAGGCGGAAGACATGGTGCAGACGCGGTAGTTTCCGGCGGGGAGACCACCAGTGACGGTGGCCTTGAGGTTGCCGTTGCCATCACCGGCATCGTTGATGCCCTTGAAGAACACGAACTTGGACGCATCCAGGGGCTGGTTGGGAGTGAGGGAGTTGCCCATGTCCTGGATGGTGACGTGAACGTGACCGACAACCTGGCCCTGGCCGTTGACGTTCTGGGGAGCGGAGTAGTAGGTGGCCTGGGCATCAGTGAAGGAACCGGCAGCCAGGTTGTTGACCTTGAGTTGAACGTCAAAGTCCTGGTTGGCCGCAATGTTGCCGTTGTGAGGGGGGTTCTGCAGGGCGGTAGAAACCATCTTGGTGTTGGCGGGAATCTTGCCCATGACGATACCGTTGCAAGATCCAGCGGTGATCTGCTTGCCATCGGTGAGAGTGGAGCCGGAGCAGAAGTTGATGAAGTTGGCGTTGTCACTGGCCAGAGTGGTTAGTACTTTCCCGGGCTTTGATGGGCTCGGTATACTCACGTAGCGGACTGGGCCTGCTGGGCAGCGGGCGTTCCGGCAGACTGAGAACCCTTCTGGACGGCGTTGGTCTGCAAGCACAGCTGGCCGTTGTTGGCGTTGTTGTTGGCGTTGTTGTTGCCTCCGTTGTTGTTGTTCTGGCCGTTGTTGCCCTGGTTTCCACCACGGTTTCCACCGCGCTGCTGACGCTTAGCCAAGGCGGCGCTCAGAGGAGAGTCGATGTCCATGAAGGTGACGCCGGCCTCGGCGACGACGGCCATGCCCGCGAGGGCTGCGACGAGGTTCTTGATCTGCATCTTGATCTCGGATACAAAAGTTGTCGAATCGAGGGAGTTCGAAGGGTGCTGTCGACCGAGTCGCTCTCAATAAAATACTATAATTGTCGTTCGAAGGGGTGGTTCCAGACCGAGGAGCGAACAGAGTAGAGTACGAAAGGAACGGTCACAGACACCGGATACGCAGCTGAAATTGAAATGAATGAATGACTGTCAAGACACACTCCCAGCGTGAGGCAACAGGAAGAATGAAAAATAAAGGTTGGAGGGTCGAAAGGAATGATCGAAGCTGAGTGACTGCGGATTAAGAAGGGGAGGGCGGGAACAAAATAGTCTGAAATGCCAAGACATGGAGTCTTATATGCGCAGGGCTGTGGTTGCAGGCTGCTGCCGGTATGGGCAGGGAACCGGGGGGTCGTGGGAACGGAGACAGGCACCCATGGCTTGCTTGGGAGGAGGAATCGTCTCCACGAGTCCAAAACGCGGCGCAGGGGATGTTTGGGAGGAGAGGGCAGCGGGCGAGGAGAGGAGACTAGGGCTCGCTGACAGGAGGAGGAGCGGTAGCAGCAGCAGCAGCAGCAGCAGCAGCAGCAGCAGGAGGAGGCAGAGGGAGCAACAGAGTGTGCGCCTCAAACGAAGGACTGGGGGGTGAACACATGGATGCTGCTTAGCATCCGATCCCCGTGCAGACCCATGGGCTGCGGTATGCGAACCCGCAGCGGATGACGAGCAAGGGGCGTGGGAGACGGGTTGGGGGGCTCTGGATAGCAAACTGCTGTACCCAGCAAGACGAGAACGAGGGCGGCAGAGTGGAAGAACGGCAGCGGGATGGAGTCGAAAGCGAGGCAAAGACGGAGAGGCAGAGACTAGCACGGGGGTGGCATCTGTCTGATGAGATGCGATGCGACAGCTGGCTGACAGGGGAGGACGCCTCCGGGGAGAACTAAGAACTAGAGGATTCGGGATCGAGGCGACGAGGGAAGAGAGATATCTGAGCTTCGCCTGCGGCAGGGGTTGATGAGAGTGGCATGGGACGGGAACGGCGACAAAGTTGTTAGTAAGACAGCGATTGTGTGTAGAAAGTGTGCAGAAAGAGGGCCTCGTTGGTAGGACAAGCTGCGTCGGAGCAGGGGTGACCAGCTGCCAATGACGGTGGCCGTCCAGGACGGACAGTTCCCGACTCAACAGGATGGCAGGTAGCAGGTAACGGGACAGGAACTTGAGTCGAACCTGGCGGGCAGGGCAAGTTCAGGCCGTTCCGTATACTTTGGGGGAGAAGATGGGTTGGCAGCAGGTAGGCCGCCTGGCAAGTAGCAGCGAAGTGGGAATTGGTGTTGGAGAGAGACGGCACAGAGGTGGAAATGGAAAAGTCGTGCTGTCTGATGCGGCTCCTTTCGTCGCAGAATGGGGTTATGGAGGCTCCACATGGCCCCGGCGCGGCTTAGCGAGCCAATAAGGAGGTGGGGCGGCAGGGACATCAGGCAAATGGCGTTTCGCCCGAGGCGTCGATGAAGCGAAACGAGACACTGGACGACATTTTCGACCTTCTTAAGCGCGGTTGACCAGACCTTGGGTCTCTACAATACCTAGGTACCTTACCTAAGGTACCTTACCTTAGGTAGATAGATGCCTTAGTACCTGGAGAGTAAGGTAAGGTAGGTAAGGTTTGACCGTCTGAGCGGCGCCTCCTCCGTAGCAATCTCCCTCCTTCACAGCAATAACAATAGCAGCCAGCGAGACACCCTTCAGCGCTCATGACAGCCTGTCAGCCCCCCCTGCCTAGGGCGTTGAGACGGATGGCACGCTGTAGTTTTTGGCTCCGTCGACAGCCAACTCTAACTTCAGTGCCCACCCCAACGGTGCGAATGACCTTATTCCTGAGTCGCGAATTATGGTTAGCACCTCATGCTAAGCCTTGAGGGATCGCCCATGCTTTGCTTCCGGACACCGACTGCCCTTCAGTCTGGATTGACGCCCAGACGAGTGACGCGCACGCTAAAGACGTTGGCTGCCGTACGTCCAGCGCCTGCACGGTACCAAGGCATCACGGCGCCAGCAATCCGTTCCTCAAGCGTTGTGGTGGACGCGATGGGTTTTTCTGATTGCCGTCACCAGTTCGGCGATCTTCCTTCGAGCCGCGCTGTTTCTCGTTTTCGAGTTCGTCCAACTCCACCTTTCTTTTCCGTGGCTCGGTTTTCTGTGGTGCTTTGCGGGCACCCGCGACACGCAGCGGTCTCAGTCTTGGCCGGAGAGGAGCGGCAAATGGATGATTGGCAGCGGAACGGTCTGAACGGTTCGGGGGTCCTCAACGGGGCGAGACACACATAATGTGGTACAATGTTAGTGCGACGGCCCGTCAGTCGCACCAAGACGATAACAGCCGCTGTCTTGTCCTGCCCTGCCCTGCCCTGCCCTGCCCTGCCCGATTGCATTACCATCGAAGCGCCGGCCTAAATCCGGGACGGCGGCTTCAGCAAGCTGTCCTGGACTGGACTGGACGGGATCGCTGTAACCAGGCGCATCGCATCGCATCGCATCGCATATCAGCATGGCATCATAGGTGCCTGCCAAATCCATTTCAAATCTCCATCGCATTTTGTTCCACCCAAAAGCTTGCTCCTAAGGGCTCCTCCGCACCGTGGCACTCGAGGTATCGTGTGCCTCGCTTGCATCGTGAGCGAGTGCCTCGTATTGCTTGGCGAGGAGGGCACGGGCGGGCGGCTCCTCGGCGCCGGTCGTGGGGGGCCGCGGAGTTGACTCGCCGGTTGACGGCAGCAGCAACGACGCCGCGGTGTTCTTTTTGCTGTGTTGGGTCGGAATGTGGAGTTTCGAGGAGGAGGCGGCACAGAAGCGAACAGCAAACGAGAAGCGAGGACGATGGCTGCAGCGATGCGATGCCCTGCGCGCGCAACGGTGATGGCATCAAACATCCAATAAACCTAATCTTCCACTCGGCAACTTCGGATGACGGCCAGGGCCCTGGGACGAGTGGCTGCGGCGCCCCTCTGTCTGACGGTCAGAGAAAAGAGGGCGAGCCACACTCACCAGAAGACGAGGCACGCAAATGCAGGGAATGCGCTTTTGGTGTGGTCGGTGTTGGTGTCAGGAAGGACGTCTGACGTGCCTCCTCCTGCTTCTCTGGGCTTCTCCTCTGCCCAAACGGTGAGAAGGAGCTGTGCACTGAGAGTTGCGTCGAGAAGGAGGGCAGGAAGGCGGTCCCCGGGTACGTACCGCTGTCGCTGTGCCTTATCTCCCATCTCGCTCAGTCCCTACCACCAGCACTCGGTACCTGCAGCGGCCCCGTCGCGGAGATCCCAAGAACCCACAACGGCCGTCCAAATGAGGAATGGTCAGGTTCACCCCTTCCCTTAACACACTTTTAAGGTTGCCTCTAGCATCCCGTCCGCTAAGACCCGCCCCGCCTTTTCAACCCTGGGACACTGGAAAAGCTCACACTCGACGTGGGACCGGCAGGGGCAAGACGTGGAGTCCCTGGCCACCGGCGCTGCTTCACCCCGTGTCTCCCATCTCCCCTCCCGCCGCTCTTCCATGGCTGCCCATGCCGCCTTTGCCATTCTTCCTCTGTTCGTCTCTCTCAACCGGCCTGCCTGTCAATCCGTCGCTGACTAGACGACGCCTCCTCAATCGGGCTGCGATTGGACCGTCGGCATCGCCCTGCATGAGCCATCCGAGAAAAGTCAATCTGATCTTCCTCATGGCCAACCCCTGGACGACAAGATGCTTATCCATGGGATGACGGTTTCGATTTGCATTTCGTCTGTTATTTTGCAGTGTCAACACGTCGTATACGACTCGACAAGTTGCCCATTTTGGCTCACTCGAGGTCCATTCTGGATTCTGGGCTGTCGGGCAATTTTTAAACGTTCCTGAGTCTAATGCTATTGATCGCCCACACCCAATTTACGAGCAATCTAAACTGACAGATAGCCTTGCCATAGCGCCAACGCTTTTGTTTCCGTTTCGGCGGAGGACATCGAAGTCCGCCAAAACCCATACTAGCACGTTTGGCTCGCCTGCCGGCGTCGTCGTGGGCTGCTGGAGAATCGGCATGGGGGACGGGCAGTCTTTCTGACCGATGGCAATTCTGTGCCGCTCACGATATCAATACGAGCCGTGTTTTCCTCCTCCTTCCCAAACAAACGGGTCATCGGCTCGCTTGAGGTCATTCGCCCCGAAAAGATCTCCTCGCGAAACCATAGAATTTGCACCAACACGTCCAGCACACCAAGCCCTCGGCACACGGCAAGCTGGTGCCCCCCATCTTGGTCTCATCATCAGCCCCTCGAGATGCAGGAACAATCAATTAAAGGGCTGGTCTTTCAAGTGAATCCTTCCTTCGCCAGTGGCCCACAGATCCGGTTTGCCTGCTCGATGCGACTCCGGACGGCAGCCCCTGCACAGACAAGCGAGAAAAAGTCGAGAGAGAGGCCCACCGCGCCTCCGCCAAGGGGGCGCACCATTCTGCGACACGAGGCTGAGTTTGAAGCCTGTGCCAAAAAACCACTGGTGAAACAGGTTCACCTCAACTTTCTTGCCCGTCTTGTCACTCGTGTCAACCGGCCCAACCTCGCTTCCGCCACACTTCCCGTCGAACCTCGCTGCAGGCATCCTCCTCGAAACCGGGCCGCATGCCTGCCTTTCATCCCAGCTCGGGACGACCATGTTGAAACTCGACGACCGTCGGAAGAGGCAAACACCACCCTCGCCAAAGGAAGGAACAAAGCATGGACCGCCCGTCGTCGCAATATTGCGCTGAGAGATGCGCAGAAGCCGTGCCAATCCCGTCCAGCAATCCTGCCATGCGCTTCCAACGACATCCAATCCCCTTTGCGCCTCTTGCTGGGACTCGGACCCTCGGCAAGGGCATCGAGAACGATGGCAGCCCTCCACCTTGCCAGACGTCACCTATCATCCCAAATGCCACGCCCCGCCGCTGTCACGGCTGGACTTGAAAGGTGACGCTCCAAGGACAGATGGCGGATTCCAAATCCCCCCACCCAGGACGTCGACATCACGCCACTTTCCCTGAGCCAGGAAACGTTTGCCGAGTGTCGCTCTGGGAAACATTCTTCCCATGCTAATCAAACCTGCGCCGTCATCAGAGAGACATTCTGCCGCTGTTGGGCCGTTGAACGCCCGGCCAAGACTACAACGTCCCCGGCGTGATCACCTTCTTTCGCAACGCCGGTCCGTCAAGCACTTTCCAGATCCGTGAGCTGCCGATCCAGAGGCTTCGGTACCGATCAGACTTATCAAAGGTCACGTTGGCAAAGCTGTCAAAAGTCCTTGGCAAGCCACCCATCGGCCATCGTCAGATAGCCCGCATTGTGGTCGGCCTCAGCCCGATGCTGCACCTGAGCGGAAATACCATCGCGCGGAGATAAGCAGAATTCAAATTACGCAGTATGAGCCCCCAATCACAGTCGGCGAGGCAAGCCAAGCTTTCGCTGCCTCAAAACACGTTTTGCCCTGCGGGAGAAACGAGGGGAACTACTTGTAAGGAAACTGGAACGGGGGTCATAATCGAAGGAACATGCTTGGCGTCTCATCTCCATCACAATTCCTCCGAGCCCATGTCGGCGCCGCCCACATCGGTGTTGCCGTCCTTGTTACCCTCGGCGCTGTCCATCTTCGTCGTCCCCGTCGTCGCCTGCGTATACGCTGCTGCAATAAGGTCGAGCCAAGCCGCCATTCGCACGCCTGCCTTGGCGACCTGGAGCTCGATGACTGGCGCCGCCTTCTGGAAGTACTCACCGCCGAGCTCCTGTCCGGCGATCGCACGCGGGCCTTCGGGGAACACTTTCAAGCTTAAGTCAGTTTAAACGTCACCCAGCGGGTTGTGGGGAGCCGTCCTCGGGGGATCGACATACCGTGGGTGCAGACGAATGCGTTTCCCTCTCCTGCCCACGCGAGGGCAGTCGCCTTGACGTCGTTGAAGTCGAGCGTCTTGAGCCAATCCGCCTTTTGCGCGGCGAACTTACCCGTCTTGATCTCATCCGCGAGCTCGTCCGCCCAGCGCTTCGCGTTGTCGTACGGACGACGACGAGCGCCACCGATCAGTTTCTCGGCGATGGAGCTATCCCATACGTGGTGCAGGTTGAAGTCGGTGCCGTACCACTTTACGTGGATTCCGTTGCCCCCTCGAGCGACGTCCTCATTGTGAAGTGGCTGGTGGATATCGCCGATGAAGTGGACGACGAAGCGAGCCGCTTGATTGCGCTCCCAACCGCTGAGCTTCGTATCCAGCGACCTGGTGGTATAGTTTGCTAACGCAGTGACAACACAGCCCTCCGCCTTACAGTCCCGTTCAAAGTCGATACCGCAGTAGTCAGGCGGGCTGTCGTGGGCATCGATGAAGTGGAAGGGACCCGTGAAATGACCCCATCTGGTGTAGCGAATGGTATCGGCCCACGTCGCCACGCCTGCCAGGTAATGCTCGGTGTCGTTCCGCAAGAGGTCCTGGAAGAAGGCCTCTGTGGTGTTGGCAACGAAGTGGCTCGCGATGTATGCGGTTGTGATGTGGCCCAAGCCTGCAGCGGTGACGGTCAGCGGCAGCGACAACACTGGCGATACCGGAGACCAGCGCCTCCACCGGAGACGACTCCGTGGACGGTAGACGGGGCTGGGCGACAGAGACACTTACTTCCCCACGCCACAGCAGCGGGCAAGGACGCGCCAAGCAGCGCGACGGTGCTCAGCTTCATGGCTGCGTACAACGAAATCACGGGCAGTATCGAGGTCGGATTTGGTGGCTCAGGGCAAGCGACGAGTCCAAACTATCGCGAAATTGAGTACGCGAGATACGCTAGAAAACAAGACAGCAAGCGACGGAGACCTTTCAACCAAGTACACCGTAAAGACAAGGCCGGACGACGCGAGCTTAAATGGCGACGCGTGGTCGGGTCACCAGCGCATCTGCATCCCCCACGTCAACAGGCCGCAGTGCAGGCCGGCAAGTTGGCCGAGGAACGGACCTCATCCAAGCATCTGCAGCACGCCCACCCACCATCGAGACTGCATCAGCCACAGCAAATCATGGCGGTGCAGGTGAGGGGCAGCCACGTGCCCCTGATCTGGCATCGGAAAAAGATGACGCCCGACGGATGCGGTGACCAACGCCTGAATGCAGGATTCCTCTGACAGTCTTCGATTGGTCACCGCCATCAGCAGGATCAACGGGCTTTTAAACTTCGGATGATGGGCGCCCATCGCATATGCATCAAGACAGCCAATCTGTGCAAATCTGGGCTGAGCTAGCCGGTTCATCTCGATGCTGATGCAAGGCAACAAGTAAGCTTGCCTACGCAGTAATGCTCTTTTCAGTGAGGCTTCTTCATCTCAGCTCCGGCTTGCAGCTCTCAGCTGCGATGACCAAATAACCTCGTGTCATTGGCGTGCTGAGCTCAGCTTCTTCCCACAGCACCCACATCAGAGAAAAAGTGGCGGTAAGCCCGCCTTTCGATCAGGTTTTGCGGGAGACTGGAGTCATGCCACACCGCCGTGGACCCCCACTAATTTCCCTCTTGAGCGTGTCGCCAAGGTTTTTTCAACCCATTGGCTATGTCATGCAGGGTCCCGTCTCTTATCGCTGCGCTTGACCGCAACCGATAGCAAGATAACGGCGAGCAAGGGGTGGATGGTTGGACGACGGGTGGCTATCCGTAGCCGGCCTATCAATTCCTGCTGCGTGACTCTGCTTCCAACCATCCCACTTGATCCTTCCCCAACCCACCTGACCACGGCCAGACACACGACAAAAGGCGGCTCTGCTCTTCCTCTCCCCTTGCTTCAGCAGACGTTACGCCAGTCCTGCACTGTTCAATCGCGTCTTCGGAGGAAATCAGACACCATGGCTTCATTCGCCGTTACGGCCTACGCCGCCTTATCGCAGACACCCAAAGTCGAAGATGCGCTATCCGGCATCTTTGGCAGCATCAGCTTGACCGCCTGGATCTGCCTTCTCGTGCGTCTTTCTGGAGAGTCTCCGAAGCACGTGAGCTTCGTTTTCGAGCTCCCAGTTTGCTGACATTTGAACAGCTTCCCCAGCTTATCGCCAACTACAAGGCGCAAAGCGCAGATGGCCTCTCCATGGCCTTCCTCATCGTCTGGCTCCTCGGTGACGTGACGAACCTGCTAGGTAAGAAGAACACAACCCCGCGATACTTTTGACGCCTCCGAAACACCACGCGCCCCAAGTCTCTGTCTGCCAAACTCGTGGTTACGACCCCCAACAACACCGAAAATTTCTCCCACTAAGAGAAGCACGCACTGACTCGAAAAACCTCCGAACAGGCGCCCTCTTCACCCACCTCGCGCCCACAGCAGTCGCCCTCGCCTCATACTTCTGTGTCGCCGACCTCGTCCTCATCTCGCAATGCGTCTACTACAACACCAAGAACGCCCGCCGCGCCTCCCGCCGCCGCTCCTCCGCCCACGTCACCGCGACCGGCGCGGAGCCCACCGAAGACGAGCCCCTCCTCGCGCGCCGACGCTCCTCCTCCGCGGGCCTGCCCGGCTCCCACCGCCGCCACGCCGTGCACAACGAGAGCTCCCTCGACCCCCTCCGCAAGATGGTCACCGGCGAGGACGAGACCCCCGACAGCAACCCCTGGCTGCACAACACGCTGAGCATCTTCGCCGTGTACCTCGTCGGCGCGTTGGGCTGGTTCGTCAGCTACAAGGCCGGCGCGTGGAACTCGCCTGACATTGACGTCGGCGCACCCGAGGAGGTCAAGGGCACTATGGAGAAGGTCGGCTTGTTTCTGGGATACGTCTCCGCCGTGTGCTACCTCTGTGCGCGCATCCCGCAGATCATCAAGAACTGGCAGGAGAAGTCTTGCGAAGGTACGTCTCTTTGGTAATCTGCTTTTCGAGGCTGTGCAACACGTGCTAACGTTGGATTCGACAGGTCTCGCGCTGCTCTTCTTCCTCCTCTCCCTCACCGGAAACTTCACCTACGGCGCCAGCCTGCTCGCCTTCAAGCAGGACAAGGACTACCTCCTCAACGCGCTCCCATGGCTTCTGGGCTCGTTCGGCACCATCGCCGAGGACTGTATCATCTTTGTGCAGTTCCACCTCTACTCGGGGCGTCGCGAGGCCAAGGACGGAGACCAGGCGTGATTGTGGAATGCATACGCCCGTTGTCACGGAAACCTGCATGTGCGCGCTGGCGAGGCCACGCAAATATGCATCGTGTCTCGGTCGGATCTAGAGACATGATTCATCTTGCATCGGCCGGCAGCAGCTGAAGATGTCGCGGATTCTAATTTTTGCATGTTTGGACGGGCTTGGGGGCGGGGGTGTTTGTACCAATTACGACTTTGCTGCATTTACGGCGTTATGGGTTTGATGGGTCACCACAGGTGCCTGCATATTCGGTCACGATGTTTTTCGTCTGACCATGAAGCATAGCTGCATATATATATAATGAATGCCGAATTTACGCTCTGATTTTTCTCAAAGTCTACAATTGTATCAAGTGAAAAGTGCTTGCAATGATCCCCGGCCATCAGACAAAGTTTGATTTACTTAATTCCACAAACTATCATCTGAGTTCTGCTGGCTAAGAGACCTGGGAGCAAGGTGGGGCGTGTCGCGTGCCGCATCATGGGTCACGTGAGCCATGTTGAAGCAACAAGATCAACCTTTTGACAACGGTAGGCATGTGAGAGTGGCAGTTTGAGTCCTCGAATGCTAAATTACGGGTCATGTAACTATCTCAAGAGGTTTGAGACGATTCGAGGTCGTTGGGGGAGTTCTAGGCAAACTATCACAATGGTCATCTTTGGGAGGTTTCTTGCATATGAAAAGCGTACGAAATTACAGTTGAAAAATCCCACATGCCACCACAACTGATATGTTGTCTTCAAAAGTGTATAAACTGGTGTTTGAGTGACATGCGATTCGCCACATAACTTTATTTCGTCACGGAGAGTTGGTTATGCAGCTGGAACCGAGTCATCTATCGCGTCGTCGCGGATGACGAACACCTTCACCTCCTCGGAGCGAGCCTTGTGTTGTGCCGCGCTCCCGACGGACACTTCAACCGATTGAGAACTCAAGATACGAACTGGGACGCATGGTGGGGAGACCTTAATCTCGCGAGCACGTTTTCGTTTCTCCGGCGCGCTGGGGTTGGAAGCTGCGCAGCGTGGCCGTTCCGGTTCCCGACGGAGGCTCTAGAAGATTTAGGTAGTATACTTATGCTTAGGCACACGTGTAAGAGCACAAACTCGATCTCGTTAAATGGCTATCAAGAGTTTGGAGTGTTGCTGCGCTGAGCTGCGCCCCCGAGGGCTGGTCAGTTGTAGTCAACGACGCGACGCGATGAGATGGAGAGTGAGAGAGTCAGGCACGGAAAGTTAAGCGGGATCTTATCTATGAACATGAGTCGGTTTATGAGCTGCGTGGATGATGCTGGGGAGGATGGGAAGGCGCCGGTGAAGTTTACCTCGTGCTCGGGTCCCGAGGGAGGTGGTGACGGCGGTGATCCCTGTTGCGGGGGGATGGGGAGTGGGAGGGGAGGAGGTGGTTTGGTAAGTGCATTGAGAATGCCATGTCGCGTGAGATTTTGGGTCTATGGGGATGTCTGAGGTGACGTAGTCAAGTCCGTCAGGTGAGATATTCGAGTATCGTTTTGGTGAACGGAGGAGAGACGGGGAGGCGGCGGCGATGTAGTTGGGATTGGCGCGCCCACAGCTCCCAACCGAAAACCATCAGAATATTCTTAAGTTTGGCGTGCGAGTATCTCATTATTGAGAGACATGATTGGTCATTGAAGATATGCGGTCAAGTTGAGGATAATTGGTCGTTGATTGCTGATCGCATCGGCCATCATCAGGCTGCGCAGCGTAAGAACACGTGATTTGTACCCCTCTTTACGACGCAGGGGCTCTGCAGACTGGCAGACGGAATCTCAGCAATCTTCTACTACGTGAATCATTGTTAATTTCGCCACGGGAGGAAGAGTGACTTTATTTGATGATGAGGGAGTTTTTCTCGCGGCGCTCAGGCCGCTTTCGGCGAACGGCCCCACCATCGGACGGCCCCGCAACGCCGGCACCGTCGGCTTTGCATCCTCCGCCGGAGCCGTTCCCTTCGGGCATCAAGCTGCTCCACAACCCGAGGGAGGCAGCGTTGGTTGAGTAAATTCATCCTCAATGATAAAACACTGAGTCATTCTAATAATTCCAGTATTGTCTTCGTCCACGGCTTGACCGGACACCGTGAGAACACTTGGACTGCTCACGATGCGACCGATCCATGGCCGAAGACCCTCCTCCCGACCAAGATACCAACCGCCCGGGTGCTCACATTTGGATATGATGCCTCTGTTGCGGACTGGCGCAGTGTGGTGTCCGTGAACAGGGTGGGAAATCATGCTCAGAATCTCCTGAGCGCCTTGGCAAACTTTCGCGAGGATGGGGACACGGTAAGTGACGACCGAGACAAGGTGCAACTTTGGAATGCTGACATATTAAGAACGAGAGACCTTTGATATTCGTCTGTCACAGTCTTGGAGGTATTGTTTGCGAAGATGTGCGTGAGAGTTACGACTTTCCCTGTTGGCTCGCTGACTTTGCTGACTGTGTACCTGAAAGGCTCTCGTTTCTTCCCTGCAACGACCAGAGAAACACCTGAAGGCGATATTGGCAGCGACGAAAGGCATCATATTCATGGGAACGCCTCACCATGGATCTGGTCTGGCGGCATGGGCCGAGAAGTTGTCTATGTCTATCGGTTTGCTGAAGCAGACCAACACCGACATAGTCCGGGTCCTCCGCAGTGACTCAGAAACACTTGCTCGAATCCAGGACAGCTTTCACACCATGATTCAAAGTAGAAACAGAGAGGGTCAAGGACGTATTGAGATTACCTGCTTCTATGAAGAGCTTCCTCTCCCGGGTGTTGGCTTAGTGAGTTTTCTGGCCTGGGTACTTCGACCGGAACTATGGTACCTAGCTAACGCAGAATCACCAGGTTGTTACTCAAGATTCTGCAATTCTCCCTGGTTATGTTCCAATAGGCCTTCGAAACAACCACCAAGACATGACCAAGTTTTCTGCTCTGGAGGATCCAGGATTCATCGCGGTTTGTGCTGAACTTCGACGTTGGAATAAAGAAATGAGGATGCCAAGCACGCTCCAAGCTCCTATCATACATGAGAGTAGTAAGATTCGTGAGTCAGAATTACCACAGGCTCACTGTAAGTAGCACTATGCAATTGACTGCATGGCAATTTGCGTTCAATTCTAAGCCAAAACCAGTTATTGTCCCTTACAATGAAAATATCGATTTCATTGGGCGCCATCAAATCCTCAACCAGCTGAGACAGGATTTTCAACACGACCCTCGGTGTTCAAAAGAAAAAGGTCGAAGTAGAATATCGCTGTATGGTCTGGGAGGCATAGGGTACGTCCAGCATCAAGCTTCAAAATCGTAGCAATACTCACTCCATTACAGTAAGACACAAATTGCTCTGGCCTACGCTTACTGGCTCCGGGACGTGCGACCCGATATATCCATCTTCTGGGTCCACGCAAGTAACCCTGAAAGATTCCAACAGGCGTTCATGAGAATTGCAGAAGAATGCAACATTCCAGATCATCAGAATCCATCAGTTGACATATTATCACTCGTTCACGCCTGGCTGCTACGAAGCAAACATGCGCCCTGGTTTATGATTATTGATAATGCCGATGACACAAGCATGTTCTTCCAGGATGTCCAAAAGATTCCCAGAATGAGCGTTTTGAATGCTCACGAGAAGTCCACGAGGACATTGGGACAGTTTGTTCCAGAGTGCAGACATGGCTCAATATTGATCACGACTAGAAACAAGCAGGCAGGACAGCGACTTGCGCCCGGGAGGCCGCCATTTGAAGTCCCGAAACTGAACGACGAAGAATCTGCTCAAATGATTCGAATCATGACGGGAGACGGGCAGCTGTCTCTCATGACGGCCTCAAATCTTTCCAGCCAGCTAGAGCACTTGCCCCTAGCAATTGCGCAGGCGTCTGCTTTTATCCAAGAAAACAGCATGACCATCGAAAGATACCAAGAACTACTCAATGAAAGCGACAAAACAGTTGCTCGGCTCCTTAGTGCCGAGTTTGGAACAGTCGGACAAGACTCAGCAATCCCACGTTCCGTCATGTCAACCTGGGTAGTCTCTTTCGAGCAGATAAAGAAGCAGAGCCCGCTAGCAATCGAAATTCTGTCCCTAATAGCCTTTTTTGATCGACAGGCGATCCCAATTGGCTTACTGTCCGTTTACTTCGACAAGGTACGACCAAGCCTGTTGAACAGACACCTCTATTCGGGGAAATCCTCGACGATGACAGAAAATCAAGAAGACTTTGTCACGCAGAATGGCGTAGGACAAGCAATCAACATAGACCGTGTCGAGATCGGCCACAACACCACAGAACATATTCCTGGGAAAAATGATCATGGAGACCAGAAGACAAAGGGTCAACACTTTATGAAGAGAAGTCGTAGCTCAAGCAAGTTCAGTATTCCGATGGGTAAATTTCTGACGGATTCGACCGATGCGTCAGACACTGGAGCTCATGGCGACTATCGCTCCCGGGCATATTCTTCAAGAACCGATTCCATGAGTTCCAAAGCATCCGAGGAAGATTTGACTTTGAACGCCATTTCCGTGGCAGGCACAAATTTCTCAGACGAAGAAAGCCTGCGCGCCATTATACAAGGATCACAGCCACTAGACAGATGGGAAAAGAAATCACAAATGGAAAAAACGGAACAAAAACACAAACGAGACAAGAACAAGCCGAAATCTACGCACTTGGGCAGATATGATATCACGGCTTCGGCACCGTCTGCGATGTCATTCGAGAGTGTGACGACGGATTCAATCGTGGACTTTACCCACTTCCGACTCCCCGCATCAAGATTGGGAACACTGCAGAACGCAGGAAATAGGACCAATCATCATGATGACTGCGCTGCTGAATCACCTGGTCAGGAAATCTTGGTCGAAGTTGAGACAGCTATTGGCATTCTCAAAGCATTTTGCATCATATCGATATCAAAAGAGAGGGAGAAGCACTTTGATTTGCATAGATTAGTGCAGCTGGCGACGAAGAGGTGGATACAGGAAGAGGAATCGCATGAGAAATTTGCTGCGGGAGCCCTGCAAACACTTGCACAAGCTTTCCCTGACGGAACCTTTGAAAGCATGAGTGTTTGCAAGAGCTTGCTCCCCCATGCTCATGCTGTCTTGGAGAATAAGTATCGGCAAATCTACGAAGACGCTCTTGCTGCGGCAACCATCAGAAGAGACTTGTCCTCATTCTACGTCAATACAGGGCAACTTGAGGTTGCTGCGAAGATTTCGCAGCGAAATTTAGCGTCCTCGAAACTCATCTTAGGGGAGACCAACCCCGTACTGCTAAAGGTGATGAGGCAACTGATTGAGATCTACAAATACCTTGGAGACTATGAGAATTCGAAAGAATTGTTCGAAAAGCTTCTTCCCCTTCAACACGAAGTGTTTCCCAACGACCATTCCGAGGTTCTGCACGGCACGCTCATCTCGGCAAAAGAGCATCGCTCTCAAGGAAGTTTCACAGAGGCAGAAAGGCTTTTACGTGGAGCTTTATATCAATGCAACATGCATGCCATGGATGAACGAATGTACTTTTCAGTTCGAATCAGGCTCATGCTGGAGCTAGCCCTTGTTCTAAGTGACGCAGGGCATTTCGAGCTAGCGAAAGAGTGGTCTCTCCAGACTGAGAAGATAACGCGGCATACATTTGGAAAGCACCATCCGCTTGCCCTGCGTGTTTACTGGGCCTTGGCTTGCATTTACAAGCAGCAAGGTCAACTGGAAAACGCCGCGGAAACTTGCCGCAGAGCACTGAACGATCGAGACATCACACACGATCATGCCCAAACATTGTTATTGGACGTCAAGGCTCTTTTGGGCGCGGTTCTACATGATCAAGGCTGGTTAGAAGAAGCTGGGAGAATCCAATCGGAAATTCTAGACATCGCGAATACCTTCTATAAGCAAGATCCCCTGAGAATCTTGGATTTCATGAACCCTCTTGTTGCTACGAGAGAGGCCCAGGGTCGTCTACAAGAGGCCTGCGAACTGAAATCGCAGGTTGTCGAAATTGCCACAACGTTGCTTGGCCCCGATCACCCTGGTGTGGTTGAACACACACGTCTCCTTGCACTTTTAAACGAAAAGAGAGATATTGGAGGAATAGAATACAAGTCTTCCAGCAGTGATGTAGCGTAGATGGATGCAGCGAGGGGTGCGGAACCGAGAAGAAGTGTCAGGCTCTGAAAAATATATGATGTCGTAGTTCTGTCCGGGGTCTCAGGTGCTGACAGCGCTCGACCTATATAGCCCACAATCTCAACTGCGAAGGCAACAAGCATCAGCAGCGAAGACGCAAAAGTTCATGAGGAGAAGTTCAGACGGTCTTCTTACGGTAGCAACCGATCAAAAATGACACAAAGTACCAGGTCCGGAACTTGATCATCTGGAAGACATGAAGGGCAAACAATATGCCGAATAGAGCGGTTGATATGCACGCTGCTGGAAGAGACGGATCATAGTGGTAGAAAACGAATTCTCCAGGATCCTGCGTTGATGAAGCCATGGCCTGAAGTAGAGATTGCGAGAAGGGAATTTTCAAGGACAAGGAATACCCAATAGTATTACAACCTCCTGTTGACGAGTTGCAGTTGCGATAGTCAAATTGGCGACAAATGACAAGTGACGTCTGTAGAATCTTGTTTTTTTTAACACTAACCAAAGTCCTAACTGAGCAACCTCATTTCGCGTGCCAAATTTGTGGACAAATTTCATCCGCGGATCCTTCGTATCTACCTAGGAATTGAGACTATGCTGGTGCTTTTTGTGATAGTGATGTCTTGGTGTTTACACCCCGCCCAAAATATGGTTGAATTAGTATGCGGGCGTCCCTCTGGGGTACCCCTGTTCCTCTTGGTAGTCCCAGACTAATTATGCGTTTTTCTAAGCGGGGTGACTTTCGAGTGGCTGGCAAAGTCCGCTCATCTCAACTAATCTCCGCAACTCTATCTGATATAAGAACGGCCAGTCGGATTCGGATTCACAAGCCTACCTTTTGCGGACCTCTTTCAAAATTGAACCTCAATCATATTCTTTGAATCTGCGTTCTCGCTCACCTTTCTCGGCAAAATTCCTCGACATGGTAAGACTTGGACATAAGAAGTCGCGAAACTGTTGCTCCACTTGCAAGCAAAGGAAAGTCAAGGTACGTCAAACGAACTGTGAACCACTCAAATTCGAGGGTTCGGGAGCTAATGCTGCTCCAGTGCGATGAGAGGAAACCATGTGGCGCCTGCGTTAGACAGCAAATTCCTTGCAGCCTAGCCCCATCTCCCACTGATGGGGTCTTGTCGACGACACAAGGCCATTCGGGTTCGGATCTGGAAAGTCGGGAATTCTCGCCAACCCTGGTGTCCAGCGGCGCATCCGGAGCCTCTTTGACAATGCCGTGCTGCTTGGCGGCCGAGTCCGCCGCCGAAGCCGCATCTGAGCGGTGGTCTAGCTGGACAGAGGACCTTAGACTGATGGATCACTTTACGTCTGTGACCTCCACTACCTTACCCGGCGCCAATCTACATACATGGAGAGATAAGGTGCCAAAGGTGGCAGTGGACTATCCGTTCCTCATGCATCAGATCCTCGCAGTCTCCGCATTCCATCTTGCAAGCCTCGAACCACAGAATCGGCAGGAACATCTTTCCCTGGGTTTACAACACCAACAACACGCGATTCGCGGAGTTTACGCCGAGATTTCCAATGTCACTCCGCAGAATTGCCACGCACTATTTGCCGCATCATCAATGTTATTCATCGGTTCGTTCGCCGCGTCTAGCCCGGCATTACACAGCCCTCACCGGCTGGGGGTGGACCACATCCTAGAGATTTTCACCCTTATCCGAGGGGTCAGCGGCGTCTTGACTTCAGCCAAGGAAAACGTGCGGCATGGCATATTGAGGGATTTCATGCAATGCGACCGGCATTCTGGAGGTAGCAAGCTATTGGAATCTTTACCGCGGAGCGTTACGGGTGCTGTTGATAGAATGGATCCAGACGATGTTAGTCCCGAGGTCAAAAGTCTTGTTGAGGGCGCAGTTTCTGGGCTGCGAGATAGCGTCGGAATAGCATCAGCGTCAACTCCGGCGTTAAATGTTGCTGTGTCTTGGCCAATGGTCCTCAGCAGTGGATTTATGGCCCTGCTGGAAGCTCAGCACCCAGCAGCTTTGGTTGTGCTCGTACACTACTGCACTGTTCTTCACGAGTGGGGACTTCATTTCTGGTTCATGAAAGATTGGGGAAGTCATCTCATGAACAGCATCTTGAGATCGCTTACTTCGAACTGGCATGGGCTGGTTGATTGGCCTGTGAACTACATTAATCCAGGCACCCGTGATCATAACACGCACATTGCACAGGATAATTTCGCATGAGTATAACCATACAACGGAGTATGATGGTTAGAGGCTAGTCATTTATGCTGATGCCTTTGATGTTGCTAGTGCGCCGAACGTCACCAGAGAACTTAACTCCGCTGACAATTGTAATCCGTCTCTGACCAGTTCCCCAATGTTATGTTTGGTTGTGTCCGTAAAACGTGCCAAGAAAAATTAAAATTACGCGGTGTTGCTATGGCTTCTCTTGGTCGAACGTCAAACACGTACGAATGACTGCCGCGTAGTTACCAAGAACACAGGCGGACCGAACCCGAAATGCTGCGTGGCTCACAGGGCCGCAAGAGGCAGTGCTTCGATAGTATTGGTCCTTTTTTCGGCGACTCAACAATATGGAACCTCTGAAGTTGTCATCGAGGTGTTCAATCTTAGCTCTTCCTTTCGTACTGCAAGCGTTGGTCCGGGTCAACAACAACCACATCCCAGAAATCATGTAGTTACTTGGCGTTCGTATTCACAATATCGACGTCAGGAGAAGTTGCACTTTCGGACCGCCAGTAATTTCTATTCAAGAGGCAACTTGTCAGTGCCCAAATGTGTTTTGTTCATTATCCCACAGCACCGAAACAACTATCTCAGCAACCTCCAACAACACCAAACCCCTCTTCTTACACAAACATGTTCAAACAGATAGCTTTCTCTCTTAACTTGCTGCCTTTGTTGGGTCGACAGTCGATCGCCGCACCGTCGCCTTCACGATGCACCCCTCCCGCCAGCGAAACCTGGGAAGTTCTCAACCCACTCGTCGGGGGCCCGCGTCAAGAGCACGTCGCCGTGGCTCTCGGTGAAAACATCTACGTCATCGCGGGAATCGAGCCTGACGCAAGCCAGCCCACTGGAGTCTCGACCATAGACTCAGTGGAGAAGTACAACGTCCCAAAGGACGAGTGGTCCTTCGTTGCTCCGCTGCCGATTCCCATGAACCACGCCAACGCCATCTCTACCAACGGAAAGATCTACGTTCTCGGCGGGCTCTCCGGTGGCGCCGCCTTCCGGGCGCTTCCGAACTGCTATGAATACGACCCTGTTACCAACGAGTGGGCTGAGCTCCCTTCCATGCCCGAGGGTACGAAGAGAGGCAGCTCTATCCTCGGCGCGTATGGTGACAAGATCATCGTCGCCGGTGGCATCAGTTTGCTCGAGCTGGGAGCCGACGGGCTCCAAGAGACCGTCGACATCGTATCATCCGACAACATCAAGACTCAGCAATGGGAAACTCTACCCAATCTCCCCGAAGGCCGCGAGCATGCCGGCGGTGGTGTCGTCGGCAACAACTTCTACGTAGTCGGAGGCCGTTTCCGAAGCCAAACCGCAGTCCGCGATACAGTCTACGTCCTCGACCTCAAGACGCTGGAGTGGAGCGAGCGCGCGCGCATGCCCACGCCCAGGGGAGGAGTTTCCGTGGCTATTCTCGAGCAGCGCATCTACACGTTTGGAGGCGAAGGGAACTTGGACCCGGAGGCTGGCTTTGTTTTCAATGAGACGGAGGTGTACGACATCCGCGGCGACTGCTGGGAGAAGCTCCAGCCAATGAACACGCCCCGCCATGGCATGGCAGCGGTCGCGTTCAACGGGAGCATTTACACACCTGGAGGTGGTATTCGCGACTTTGGGATTGTTGATAACATGGAGGTCTTGCATCCTGGGTCGTTCAAGTGGTAATCGGATCAAACTCCGCCGCCCCTTTTCGCTCGTTGGGATCAGCGGGCGCGCATGAGCTGTGGAGGAAACTAGCCGCACACCATCTAGCTAGCCATCAATGCATTTCTTCCCTCAAATTGGCTGTCCTTAGACGAAAGAGAATTCAACATCCGCTATCTTCAAATGGTTGAAGCGCGTTGAGGGTGGAAACCCCGCAACGTAGACCAGGATCAATCCGATCCCGAGATAACCTTAAACCACCCCTGCAACTCGACGGCTTAGATGCGGACTTTGGCTGAATAACACTTGTGAATGAATGGTAGCGATGTAGTTGAATGTCAGCTAAGTGTACTATTTAACTTACATTTGTTGATCCTGGGCCCCGTTCTGCCCGTAGACCTTTACACAGAGAGGTCACATACCGCCACCACAACTCGTTACGTCTCTATCAGCAAAATGCAAGCCTGGCAATACACCACCATCACCAACACCCTCGAGAACTCCCTGTCACTCAAAAAAATCGCCACCCCACCAGACGCATCCTCTCTTCCTAAAGATCATGTCCTCATCGAAGTCATCACCGCCGGCATCAACCCCGTCGAGTACAAGCTCCCTGAGATCCTCGTCTTCGGAAAGTTCATGATCCAGCCCGCGAGCAGTCCAGGCCTAGACTTTTGCGGTCGAATTAAAGCCAAAAATGGCACCGACGACTTTGCTGTGGGCCAGCTCGTTTTCGGTGCTCTAAGCATCGGGACCAAGCTGCCCAAGTTTGGCAGCCTGGGTCATATTATGGTCGCTCCGTGCTCTCACATCGCGCCTCTTCCTGACGGTGTTGATCCCGACGATGCGGCTGCTTTGGGAACAGCCGGGTTGACGGCATTCCAATCACTCCCCAAAGGTCGCTTGGAATCTGGCTCCAAGGTATTCATCAACGGCGGGAGCGGCGGCGTCGGCTCCTTCACGATCCAGTTCGCCAAAGCCGTTGGTGCCTACGTCGTTGCGACCTGTTCCACAGCCAACGTCGACCTCTGCAAGAGCCTCGGAGCAGACGAGGTGATTGACTACCGCACGGCTGATGTCCTGGCCGAACTGAAGGCGAAGGGGCCCATCTTTGACGTGGCAATCGACAACGTCGGCAGCCCGGAGTGTCTGTACGAGAGCAGTCCGCATTTCCTCAAGCCCAATGGCGTCTTCCTCCAGGTTGCCATGCAGAAATCCATGGTCAGCATGCTGCGCAGGAACGTGCTACCAGGGTTTCTGAGCGGTGGGAAGAGACGGTTCCAGACAGTCAAGGTCAGCCCTCGTCGCGAGGATTTGGAACAGATCGGTCGCTGGGTAGTCGAAGGAAAGGTCAAGGTGTTGATTGATGAGAAGTTTGAGTGGATCGATGTGCCGAAAGCGTACGCGAAGCTCAGGCCGGGACGGACGACGGGGAAGATAGTTGTTCATGTAGGCCACGCAAGAGACGCAAGTGCCTTTACACGTATAAGTATATAATAACAATCGAGTGTGTATTCATAAGTAGGAAATATTATCAAAGTTGTTTAAGATTTGGCTCAGGACAGATTGTTGACACTAGAAGCACTTCTAAGCCAAGTGATTCAAGACTTGGAAGCCTACTTTTCTCAACGCCAGAGACTTTCGCTGTACCAACTCCTATCTTTTCAAGTTCGAGTCTGAATATTAGATGGAGCACTCCGTTCAGCGTCCTCAAACTGCTCAACGACCTTCACATCAGCCTTGCCGCCCTCCAACACAGCCAGATCATGGCTGAGCCCGTCCGTCTGGAACTTGTGGAACTGCCAAGCAGGGATGTTGGCCTCGAACAGCTGGTCGATTTCTTCGAGGTTGCGGCCCTATCGTCCGTCTTGTTAGCCAAACACTGTCCCGTAACTTGCTCCAATCCTTTCTCGAAATAAGCTTACCTTGAGCTCAGGCATGCAGAACCACGCCCAAAACGACGTCAAGAAGGCGAATCCGCCCCAGATGTACCCCAACCCGGCACCGATCTCTGCGAGAAGATACGGCGTGACGAAAACAACGATGAACCCGACAACAACATTCAGCGCCGTCTAACAACCCCACCCCAAAGTTAGCGACCGCATCTGCAAGCTTCACGAGGATGAGCACTCACCGACAAAGCCATCGTCTTCTCGCGCAGCGTCTGCGTCCCGACCTCCGCGGCCGTGATATACGCGCCCGGACCGAGCGTCATGTGCAGGATGCACGTGTACAGCTGCATCCCTGCAACGATGCCGTTGCTCTCGTGGACATTGAGGCTGGTCTTGCGACCAAGCGCGCCTATCGCGATCAGGAAGGCGCCTTGGGACCAGCCGCCGTGGCAGACGAGGGTGCGGCGGCCGAACATGTCGAGGAAGACCATGGCCATCATCGCCGTGACCACAGAGGTTGCGTTGTTGACGACCTATCATTGACGATTAGTGATAAGAAGGACTTGACGTGGGTGAGGCGGACTTACGGCGTAGACAAAGGCCTTGTCTGCCAAGCCTACAGATCTGTAGAATGTCGGGCCGTAGGAGCTTGAGAAGGTTACGCCGGTGAGCTGCTGAAGAGCCATGATGGAGCAAGCGATCCTGTACCCCCCCGGTTATCAGAACCTTTCCACAACAAATCACACCCCATCATCGCGCGACTTACCCTGTCCTCCTCCTATTCTTCTCACTAAACAGATCCCTCCAAGGCCCTTTCTCGCGCTTGCCGGTCTGGCCTTCGTCCCTCATCGCCGCGATCTCCATCTCCGGCCTGCCGTTATCTACGTCCTCCTGCCTCCGCACCTTCCTCAGCACGGCGATGGCCTCGTCCGACCGGTCGTTGAAGACGAGCCACCGCGGCGAGTTGGGCGTGAACCACAGCCCGCACATGATGAGCACGGCAGGCAGCGCCTGGATCGCCGTCGCGATCTGCCAGCCTGAGCTGTCCGTCCGGCGGGACATGGACTCGTTGACGATGCCGGCGATGAGGGAGCCGAAGGTGAGACAGAGCTGGATCGAGCCAACAAAGAAGCCGCGCAGGGGGGCGGGCGCGTTTCGGATTGGTACGTCGGGACGACCTGGCATCGATGTTCGTTAGTATCGAGTACACACCAGGGCATTTCGTGAGGTTCAGCTCACGTTCTCGACCAGGCCGACGGCTGTGTACACCAGAAACCGGCCCCTGACGAACTGCGCGGCGTGGTTACTCGTAACCTGGACTCCATCCTCGTCAGCCTCTATCTCTCTGGCCACTTTCAAACGTATGCAAAACTCACTGATGGCTCCCACAATCTGCACCAAACACGTCACCCCCATCGCCCTCCGGTGCCCAATCCTCTCGATAATCGGTCCCACGACCACCGTCCCCGTGAACTTGCCCAGCAGCGGCAGACTGTTCATCAAACTCGCCGTCCGGCTGGGTAGGTAATACGCCTTCTTAGTCGCGCTGCAAGAGCCGAACTTGTTCATGAAGGGCGTCATGGCCTGCACTCCGCCGAAGGAGGCGCCGTCGCTGGTCGTGTGACACGCATCAGAACTTGACATCTTGGGGAAGAAGAGTGCCAATGGAAACTCACTAGCCGAAGAAGACGCTTCCCATGGCATAGATGAGGCAGTACAGCATCAGGCGGGGAGTGGCGTTGGCGAAGGCCGCCTTGCCTGCAAAGATGCCGCGGCCCATCTTTGGTGATCGAGTCAACGCGAGTTGGACGGCACTTAGGGCCCAGGATTGAAGATGAAAACTCATTCAAATTTCACTGCGATATCTGGGAGGCAACGCCTTTTGAGCTACCAAAATAACTGGCCCCCAACCCACAGCCGAGCTTTCAAGAATGGGCCGATGACCGGAACCCCAGCGACAGACCGTATTTCGCCTTTCACCACCCTCCCCCGCAGTAGAGAACTTGGGGTTCGGGGGTGGGTTCTGTGGGGGAGCGAGAGCATGGAAGCGAGGATTATCTGACCGACATTCCTGCCAACTTCCTGAACCTGGGTTTTAAGGCGGGGGTAATAGTCAGAAAGGCACGTCGGGACTTGTCCGACTCGAGGACGACTACCGCGGAGTCGGACATCTGCGCGGTCAACTTCCTCGATCCTAGACATGCCTTGTTCTAAGGCTAGCTAAAGGTCTACTGGTATTTTGTGCAGCATTCGACCTCGGCTCTGTTCAGCCAAAACCATGATCCAGAGCCGCCGTGTATCATCAGCTCTGCTTTTGATTAGCACGCGGCTATGGCATCATGTGCATTGGAGATTTCGCATCTCAGTCCCCCGAAAGACCGATAGAAACGGCAAACCCCACTCCGCAGCAGAATCTGAATTGCCATGTTCATTCAAGAACGGCAACATTATGGATCGCAACACTGTCCAGGGCGGAGCGCGAGTTATTCAAGACCCATAATGAAATCCTTCGTCGGAGTCTCCCCGCTTCAGCTGTTTCATCCAGCGGCCGTTGACTGTGTCGCTTGACGGCGCGTCTGTCTGCCTAAATAGGCGCTTCCCTATTTGATTGATGTTTTTCAACCCAGATCTTTGGTTACCTAGCCTCAAATCCTAATTACTTGTGAAGCCTGTCACTTATGGTGAGCCTGAAACGTGATCTCAAAATCCGGTGCTGCCCCGGTTCTCCGCGTGCAAAATCCGGGATGCGGGGTCGGGCCCGCTTGTGCCCCTCCTCCGGCAACTGGTCAGGAACGCCCGCGGGCCAGGTGAGGGATCAGAATCTATAGGAATGGCAATCAAAAGATGGCAAGAAACAGGATTCGTAGAAGGAATTGCCGGCATGTTATTACAAGATTGGCTGCATTGTTGATGTGAGTCAAAAGTGGGTGGATAAACATTCATTATCGCCGCGGATGACGCCAGTCCTCCCGCTGCGTCAGATGCGAGGGGAACAGGGAACTCTAATAGGGAATCGCACGCGCCCGACCTCGGCCACCTCTCCGCGGCGATGCCATCGCTTCTGAGTCAACCTTGAGGTACACTTCCGCCAGCAAGTTATATACGCAATTTGCGACGAATCAGGTCCCAGCAAAAGCCGACACCAGTCTGGGTGCCATTGCTGTCAGGCGTCCTAGTTGCTCTCATCTCTCGATGATTGCCTCATTCCTGAACCTCTTTCGTGCGCCACGCCCAAACATGTTGCAGGTTGGGTCATTCGACATCGTAGTATACGGCTCGACGTCCGGCGCCGTCGCGACGGCCATCCAAGCCTCACGGCTCGGGAGGTCAGTCGCTTTGGTCTCACCGCAGGAACACATCGGTACCGCCACCCATCTTCTCATGCAGAGACCTCACGCGTTGGACTGACAACGTCGCCAGGTGGCATCCAGATCAACGGCCTCGGTGCCACAGATATCGACAACCAGGCCGAGTTCCAGAACAGCACCACATTGGGTGGTCTGAATCTCGAGCTTCACCAGAGGATCAGTCGTCACTATGGCCGCCTGGACAGGCTGAACGAGGTCGTTGAGAAAAAGCTCAAGGATCCTGATGTCTGGAGGTTTGAGGCTAGGGTTGCGGAGCATGTGATCAAGGACTGGTTGGCTGAGAACCCGTCGATTACCATCGTCAAGGTGAGCTGTTGGTGACGCGCTTCCGTCAAGAGTGTTTGCTGATAGGCATCAGTCGAGGCTCGTCGAGAAAGATGCCGTTGAGAAGGATGGAACGACCATTCGAGCAATCCGTCTCGAGAATGGCCAGGCGATAACCGGAAGGGTAGGTCCACCCTCAGATGCTCAAAGTCGTTCTTCTCACAGACCCAGATCTTCGTCGAGGCAAGCTATGAGGGCGACCTTCTCGCCGCCGCCTCGATATCTTGGACCCACGGTCGCGAATCCTCAGCGACGTACAGCGAATCCCTGGCCGGCGTCCGCGCCGAGACGCTCTACCGCCAAATCGACGTCGACATCGACCCGTACACCACACCCGGCGACCCCTCCAGCGGCCTGCTCTACGGCATCTCTCCAGAAGCCTTTGGCAACCCCGGCGACGGAGACTTGCATCTTCAATCGTACTCGTACCGCATGCCGCTGACCGACGACCCAGAAAACCGCGTGCCCTTCACCGAGCCGGAGGGGTATGATCCTGCATAGTTTGAACTGCATCGACGGTTCTTGAAGGCCGGAGGGGAGATGTATGTGCCCAAGAAGCGGTTGCCAAGAGGAAAGACGGACTTGATCGGAAGCGAGGGAGCGTTGTCGACGGATTTGCTGGGGATGAATGATGAGTGGCCTGTGGCGGGGTATGAAGGGCGAAAGAGGATACTGAAGGATACAGCGGACTTCACGAAGGGATTCTTTTGGTTCTTGGCGACGGACGAGTCGGTCCCGGTGGGTTTGGCTGTCCTCCTGAAGGTATAGTGCTGACGGCAGCAGGAACCGATTCGCAAAGAGTGGTCGCGGTTTGGATACTGCCGCGACGAGTTCCATGACAATGGGCACTTCCCACACGAGCTCTATGTGCGAGACGCCAGGCGAATGATATCAGACTACATCGTCACGGAAGCGACGGCTGCTCAGAACGGCGCGCCGGAGGTTCCAGACCCGGTCGCCGTAGCGTACTGGCCGACAGATACGCATAGCGTGCGGCGCATACTCCGGGACGGGCGGGTCCACAACGAAGGCTTCATCTTCAAGGACGGACACCGTTGGCGGCCCTTCGGTATCGCTTACCGTGCGATGGTGCCGCGGAGGGAGGAGACGGGCAATTTCGTCAGTGTTACTTGTCCCAGCTCGTCGCACGTCGGATATGGTGAGTGTTGCATCCTTGGTGATTTGTGAATCCGTGGTGAAACTTGGCTGACGGGTGGCTAGGGGCTGTGAGGCTGGAACATCAGTTTTACGCGCTTGGCCAGGCTTGTGCCAACGCGTGTGACATCGCTTTGGAGAAGGACGCCTTGGTGCAGGATGTGCCGTATGGGCCCCTGAGAGAGAGGCTATTGAAGCAGGGAGTTGTTTTGGATGCCTCTACCGTTGGCGTCCCGTCGTTCGGTGACGAATGAGGCAGTCTTAGGAATTGGCATTGAGACATTGCAAAACCAGCTGGAATAATGCCATCAATGAGGCTTCTTCGGAGCTCAGAGGTATATAATCTCGTTAGTCTGGAGCCTGATTTGTATCATGATACAATTCGACCGTTACGCTACACCAGCCGATGGCTGGTGGCTGATTCAACCGTGTGTTCAGTAGTGGGGTGCGCATTATTGCGGACTTTTCGCTTTCGCAAACGAGTATCGACAGACATGGCAGCTCCGTAGGGCTGAACACCGATGGATTCTAGGAAGTATGCTGCAAGTGACCCAAGCCTGAAAGGAATCATCCGACTTTGCCTCTGTATTACCTTGGCGCTTACTGCTTGGGCGCATGGCATTCCTTTTGGCCCAGGCAGCCGAGGCGGGTTGGCGGGAAGGATGCGGTAGCACAACCAATCAATTGCAGAGAGATTGAACTTTGGCACGAATAGACGCAGCGGGCAGTTGGGGTTGGCCAAATCTATCTCTGGCAGGTTGGCAGGGATATCAAGGCAGATCTTGAACTCTGTGTCGGCAACTGCGTTTCCTCAGATAGAGTTGCCTGCTATCCGCAGGAACAGGATTCCATGACTTGTCTTCCGATGACGTGAAGCATGTGGCAGCGTTACTGAGCGGCAGGCAGCCGACCTTTGGAACAGATACTGGAATCGAGTGGTGTTCATTGACCACGGTTATGTCAGGATGCGAGAACAAAGTCAAGGCAGGGACAGCGATGAGCCAAATGCTGAGAGGTGACAACCTCGCCTCTCGAGCCGCAGCTCATCCCCGCGACGTGACTCGAAGCTTGCATGAGGAGCAGCGTGGCCATTCGAATACCGCCTCCTCGACTGACTAAAATCTCAGCTGGCTGCGAAAATGCGGCTCCGTTAATATTTGCGTCGGAGCTGAGCTTGCAGGTATCCATCCGGGCACATGTGTAGTTCAGGGCTGAGAACAAAAGTCTCGCAGATTGCGCCCGAAGCAGGTGAGCGCGGAAGCTAAGCGTTGGAACAGGGCGGATTTTGGGTTAAATGGCAGGCAGCAAGCTGACGGCGCAGTCATTAATCCACTCAGCAGGTATCCACACGGGAAAAGATGCATAATTTCGTCAGCTGCGGACCCCGAAAACTCCAGAAGGATGGAAAGATTCCCTGTTTGGACGTCACGGTGCCAGATCAGCGAGACGGGGCGGTAACGGTGGCTCGAGCTGGGAAATTCGGCAACTATTTCCCCACCGCTGGACCCAGATCTGCAATCCTGCGCATCCACAGGGGATTCCAATGGCTGCTGTTTGTCACTGGGAGCCGGTTATCACGCGGTTCGCGGTAGTGAACACGCTCGACAGCCGAAATCAAGTGGAATGGGAGCCTGCGAGAGTTCCAATCCGTGAGCCGATGCCAAGGGTCCGGGACGGTGTCGGGGATGGCAAAGATCAATAGCGTAGGCAGACCCGGAGAGATTTTCCTTCTTTTCCAGCGTCATCGATTCTTTTGGTCGTTGGGGGCTGGGCGGCGGCGCTAGTCAGAGACATGCCTGGTCTTGGGACGAACGAAGCCTCCCCGACTCGCGGCGGCAACTCCAATGGAATCCGGTCTGACAATGACAGAATGGTTGCTTTCTAGCCGCACACAATCCGGGAATGCCGTCGGACGATAGTTCGCCATGGCAGCTAGAGCAGAGCGGTCGACGGATTCATACGTCAAGACTTCCAACCGGCCGAGGCGGAAAGTCGGAGACTAAGGCCAAGTGCCCAGTTGCCATGGCTGCCGTTGCGTCCCGTTCGAGACAGGATGCCAAGACCCCTCCAAATTCTCACCAGCATGGGCCCAGCGGCGAGAGATGAGTTGATGGGCGCGAACGGGCTCCTTGCTGGCCCTCGTTAGAACGGGCAGCAAACAGGGTCGCCACAAAAGGGCAGCAAGACAGCGAAGCCTCTTGGCCGTTGCGAAAGGCAACCACGTTTGGTCGGGTCTGAGATGGAGGGCGATAGTCGTCGTAATGCACTTGCCGTGTGGTCCAGTCAGGATGCGGCTGGGCGAGAGGAGGTGGACTGTTTGGCGACCACAAGTGCATTCAATCCCGCCGACAGCCAATGGTGGTGTTTGGTGACTCTGGCTCTGACCGACTCGACCGTCTGATGAGAATGGGAGTGACAACAGCTCAGCGATTCAAGGTTGTGCAGTGCATAACCCCAGGCTGAGAGGGGGCCCCGGGTGCCAGCACCAACTGTGCCGAATGGCCGCTGCCTATGACTTGGGAGGCTGTGCACGGCCGTCGCTTCCGACGCCACGTTTGGCCTCTGTGTTGGCGGTGGTAGTTCCTCATCTCGGGCGCCGCTTCGATCCTTCTCGTCCGTCGCTCGTTTTGGCTGCTGATTGATTGAAGGATTCCATTTGTGAAATACCCTGTATTGTGCTATGAAAGAAAAGCGGCAGTGGCGCGAAGGGTAGACTCGGCGTTGGTTGATGGAGGAATTCGAGTCAAAGAAACGGGTAGCTTCGCGGAAAGCTTGACGGGAAGAAGATGCTGACAAAAGACATTCCTTTGGGCAGAGCGGAAAATAGCTTGCGTGTGTCTCAGTCGGGAGGCGCAATTCCCCAGCCTCCAATCACGGGCTGGCTGCTCAACCAAGGCCGTCAGCTCCCGTCTGCTGCGCTGCGACGACACAAACGAGTGTCAGCATTGGGCTTGGTGATGTTGATCGACTGGAGCTGAGGGCCCAGAGGCAGAGAAAAGGCCCGGGAGTGGCTGCAGGTCACGCACCGCGTTGCTGGCAGGAGAAGCAGGTCCCCGCAGTTTCCAGGGACGGGCCAATCGAACTGCACCCGCGCCAGGTGGCTGCTGTGTTTGCATGGTCCATGCTTGCTGAGACAGAGGGAAAGTGCGATGAGCTCAGCCTCAGGGAGGTTCCTTCCCTCCAATGCGCGGGACCTTCGTGCCTTCCTTCTCCTGCTTGTCTGCTGAGCACAGCATGCACAGCGAGCGCAGCCACGCTAGAGATGCTGATGCTGATGCTGATGCTGAAGTGATTCGGTGAATGCCCGCCTCCCCACTGCCTGCCTGCTTGCTCTGCCCACCCTGCCCCGGCACGTTAGCGAAGGAAGGAGGGAAGGAAGGTACCTGCCTGCGGGCTGCCTTCCTGAGGTGCCATTACACTACGGATACCCAGATTTCCATGGATTCCCCATATGCTAAATCAGCGAGTGAGGTCACTCGTCTTTTCCCCTTTGGTGCTGCAGGTGAGCATTTGGAGCTGCAGGGCGCCTAGACATTTGCTCCACGCATTTTTCTTGGCCTGGTCACTCTCGACCACCAAGTCCACCTCGCCGTTCGCTTCGGATTGACGCTACGAGCCTGGGCGTCCACTTCGCCAAGGCAACACTCAGGCCGGCTGCTTAAAAGCATTACTATCCCACTCTTTTTCCTTGGACACCCCCAGTCGCTTGCCTCCTCCGTCCCCCGATCTCAATTTTGGGATCCCCTATCGAGCTTCGCTTTTGATTTCTAGATTTTGCATCTATTTCTCAAGAGCAGCATAGCATCGCGTCCCTGATCTCTGTGGTTACACATCTCCAGCGCGCACCTTCGAACCGGCCCGATCTCGAGAACCTCCGACACCCGCATCACTATGGTTGCCCGTTACGCCTCGATCGCCGCTGCCCTCGCGGCAGGCGCAACCGCCCTCTCGGTTCCCCGCGACGAGTCCAGCTCCGGTTCGACTCCCGGCGTCCTCTCGTTGCCCGTGTACCAGGATATCAGACTGCACCCGCTCGAGAAGCTCCGGAGGAGAGCCGTTTCGGACACGGATGTTCCAGTTATTAACGTTACCTCGACGACGTACTTGATTGAGCGTAGGTGGAACCGGACCACCGTCCGAATAGTCGCATCCGACTAACATGCGCAACAGTGGACATTGGAACTCCCGGACAGGACACCAAGGTCGCCCTCGACACTGGCTCCTCGGAGCTGTGGGTGAACCCCAACTGCCAAAAGGCCGGCAGCACCCAACAGGCTCAGTCGTGCCGCGCCAACGGTCAATACGACCCCGACAACTCCAAAACCTCGGTTGTCTACCAGAACACCGGCCGCATCAAGTATGGCAAGGGAGAAGTCGCGCTGCAATATGTCGCCGATAACATCACTCTACCTGGCAGTGGTATGTCCCAATGTACTCATGAGCCTTACCAATGACTAATAAATCGTAGACATCGACCTTTCTCAGGTCATCTTCGGCTATGCTACCGACAGTGTCGACCTTAACAGGGGTATTCTCGGTCTCAGCTTCGGAGAGAACAAGAACAACACCGGCTACCCTACCGTTGTGGAGGAGATGAAGGCTCAGAACGTTATCGAGTCTTTGACTATGGGTATTGCGCTCGGAACCAAGGATGAGCCCACCGGCAGCGGTCTCATCTCCTTCGGCGGTGTCGACACCAAGAAGTTCAGCGGCAACTTGCACTCCGCCCCCATCCTGGGCCCCCAGAACGGCGAGAGCTTGTGGAGATACTGGGTCCAGCTCGACAGCATTGCGCTGAGCAAGTCTGGTAGCAGCAAGACGACCTACTCCAACTCGCAGTTCCCGGTCTTCTTCGACACCGGTGCCACGCTCAGCTACTTCCCCTCGGCTGTCGTCGACTCCCTTGGTTCGGATCTCGGTGGTCGCCTCGACTCCTCTGTCAATATGTATGTCGTTCCGTGTAGCACCTCGGGTACGATCGACTTCACCTTCGGCGGCTTCACTCTCCAGGTGCCTATTTCCGAGTTCATCTGGGAAGTTTCTGACAACGCTTGTGTCCTCGGAGCCGACAAGGCCAGCGATGGCTCTTACCTTCTGGGTGATTCATTCCTGCGCTCAGCATACGTTGTCTTCGACCAGGAGACGCCTGCCCTGCACTTTGCTCCCTACGTCAACTGCGGCACCAACCTGCAGAAGATTCCCCTTGGCGCGAACGCTGCGGCCAAGTTCAGTGGAGAGTGCTCGGCTAGCAACAGCAGCAGCGGCAGCGGCAACAGCAAGAACGCAGCCGGCCGCGCCTCGGTCAGCAGCCTCTGGCCTGTGGCTGGCGCGCTGATGGCTGTGCAGGTCTTCATGTCTTTCCTTTAAGCATAATGTAATTTCACGGCTGGCTTTTCATGCATGAGTTTGGAGTTGGGGTTGGACAAACAAACAGGGTTTGCATCAGCAATAGAGACGACGATTTGGGCCTTCTGTACATGGCGGATTGCTTATACCCTACTCCCCTGGCCTGGGGCTACATAGTATTTGCTTAGTGAACACACAAGATGGTTATCTTGCATCTTTAGCTCATGACGTCACATGCGTGAATTCAAGCTGCTTTATGATTAATACTTGAGTTATTGGGTCTTTGGGAAAAGGTTGGCTTTGTGAATGTCAAGCTGTCGGCACTTGACTTGTGATTAAACAAGGAAGTCAGGCATCGCGCCTTCCCACTGGTTCATCCAGAGTTGTGAGGGTGGTGCGGGAAGTGCAGCATGGATCCCTGCTGCATCTACGCCTTCCATATTGGGACATGGCAAAAAGCCTCTTTCCCCAGCTTTGCGCTTGCTTCTTGAAGTTGCCGACCACACGGCACCTACCTAGATATGGAGAGAACCTTTTCCCTACCTTGGTTTCTGATGTTGCTCGACTTCTCAACGTCGTCCCTTGGCATCTCCACCACATCCACCTCATCTCAACCTCCATCCCTAAGACCTCATCATCCACGACAGATCATTTGTTAAATTTTCCTCCTGTTCAAACCCTAGAACCTATCAAACTGTCGCTCACAAAGGACTTCAAAAAGAAAACCGGCCACCGCCATGCGTCTCGCGGCAGCCTTTCCAGCCGTCTTGGTCATGGCACCCGGTCTCGCGGCAGCCACCGGAGCCCTGGGCTTCGCTCTGGGAGCGAAGCAGCCGAACGGGCAATGCAAGTACCAAGCCGACTACGAAGCAGACTTCAGAGCGATTCGAGACGCCTCCGGAAGTACTGTCGTAAGAATCTACGCCGCTGACCAGTGCAACACTGCCAAGGAGATCCTTCCCGCTGCGAAGAAGGAAGATTTCCAAGTCATTTTAGGCGTTTGGTAAGTTTCCCGAGTTTCCCAGTGCACCAATCACGGCCACCCTGTCAGCCAAACTGTGCCGCAAACTGTAAACTCAGATGCCGACTGACTCGGATGTAGGCCCGACACGGAGGAGTCCTACGTCGCCGACAAGGCCGCAGTTCTGGAGCACATCTCCGGCTTTGAGGACCAAGTGTACGCCGTGACGGTCGGCTCCGAGTCCCTCTACCGCGGCAACTTCACCGGCCCCGAGCTGGCCGACAAGATCAAGGACATGCAAAAGTCGCTTCCCACTATCCGTATTGGCACCGCGGACAGCTGGAACAAGTTCCAAGACGGCACCGCCGATGCTGTCATCATGACAGCCGACATCCTGCTCACCAACGCCTTCTCGTATTGGCAGGGACAGACTCGCGACAACGCCACCGCGTCGTTCTTCGACTCCATCATGCAGGCGTTTGGTCACATCCAGCACGTCAGTGGGTCACTCAACAAGCCTGAGCTATAGGTTGGCGAGACAGGTACGCTGACTGTTCCGTTCCCCTATTCACCTCTCGTGATCTGCGCCTTGCTCTGATCTTCGGTCAATTGTGGCTAACCAATCCGTCCGAGCTTAGGCTGGCCCAGCGAGGGTGCGAAGTACCAGAAGGCCGAGCCTGGCAACGACAATGCCGCGGCCTTCTACAGAGAGGGCGTCTGCGGGATGGTCTACTGGGGCTTCAACGTGTTCTTCTTCGAGGCCTTTGACGAGCCCTGGAAGCCACATGCCATTGGCGAGGACGGCAACGCAGCCCCCGAAGTGCACTGGGGCGGAATGAAGGCCGACCGCACTCCCAAGT
This sequence comes from Colletotrichum sp. SAR11_59, assembly GCA_025328345.1. NCBI lineage: Eukaryota > Fungi > Ascomycota > Sordariomycetes > Glomerellales > Glomerellaceae > Colletotrichum > Colletotrichum sp. SAR11_59. The sequence goes on from JAKMXC010000224.1 coordinate 36,344, forward strand.
ATTCCCTCAAATGCTGAAATCGCAGCCTGATGTGAGCAAGCTCGCGTGAGCACCTCGTGTTTTGGGGCAGCAATCAGATGGCATGGGCGGTGTTTTGGCCGTTGCTACGAGTTATGACGTCGAGATGGTAGATACCCTATGAGAAGCTAGACGGAAGACATTAGTCTTTTACACTCTGATGCCTTTTTGGGAAATCGATGAAGAGGCGTGAAGACTGGCGGCCTAAAAGACCCACGATCCAGCCGACATGTTCTATTTTCTGAGCATCTGACGCGTCGTCCCAAGGTCAGGTTGTCTCGGGACCGAACATGGTTCTCGAGGCCCGCCCAGGCACTGCGTCTGCCAAGCTTGCTGCAGCGAGGAGTGTGTGCGCCGGGACTCCCTCAGTGGCCCATTCCCCGTGTCCGTCAGTGAGCGCGAGCGTGCGAGGTGGGCGCGGTGGCTCACGACCTTACTGGCTGGGCCTTCGTCTTTCGCACTCCAGTCTGCACTGCACCTAGGGTCAGTGTTAAGGTTATGGGATTAGAGTTTCGTGCGGCTCGCGGTGTTACAGTTCACAGAGGATAAAAGTCCCGTAGCCGCGAGGTGGGGAAATCCCGCCCCCCTTTCACGGCTGGGCTGGAAGTCACTGGCCAGGCACGCTGCGCTGAGTGGTGGGAACACTGGGACTGCGGGAGGGAGCGCCTTGCCTGCGCTGCGGCAGCACACAAACTCACGGACCCCTACCCCGCGCCGCGCGGATGCAGGCTGAGAATCTGAGGCACATCGGGCATCACATTCAAAACACGTTCCTGACGGGGCGCGACCACCGCCACGGCGCACACATGGGACCTAACCCTGGTCTTTTTTCCGGGAGTGGTGTTTTTGCTGTGTATGATTTCCAGTCGGATGTGAGTGTCACCGTTCTTAGCGAGCGGGGGGCTTGTTCAATATTTTCAATTTTTGTGGTTATCTGAGGTTTGTGGTTTTTGGGGGGATATGTCTAGTATATGGTAAAAATTGGGGGGTGGAGAAGAGAAATGGAAGTGCCGAGGTTTCTATGTTCCCGTCTGTCCGCTCGGTGGCGCTGGGTGATGGTCATTTGCGGGAGGCCCGATTCGGACGTCCGGTGCAGAATGACCATCATCACAGCGACATGAGTGGAAGAGGTAGGAAGGAAGAAAGCCGCGGATGCTCATTAGATTCTCATGGCGGACCATACCCAAATGGTCGCCGTAAACCGCTTGAAAAAAAAGTAGTCCTCCCCCCGTGGACTGGATGAAAATGCTGTTTGAAAGGAGCCGCTGATGCTGATGCTTTGATTGGTGGTGTCGTGAACCCGTCACGGGATGGAATGTTGGGAAACATTTGGTCGTGGATCGCTTGCTTGATGTGGTAGTTGGCGATGTTGGGAAAGGTGGACGGATCATCGGTGTTGGTGCCATTGCCCGGTGGTGCTTGGCTGCAGAAGGGTTCTCTTCGATGAGAGGGCTTCTGAGGGCTGACGTGCCGGCCTGTCACGCTTTTCCCGTCGCGATGCGATTACGGTGGTAGGGGTGGATTTCATGATCTTCTCAAGGGACTGGGGATTCTGTTAGTAAAACTGAACAGTTTCTGATGTGTGGACTGTTAACTTACGCGCAACCCTGCGGTGTCGTGACGCCGAAGAAGCAGTCGCCAGAGTTGGCTGGTACCACCTGGTTCTGCTTGACGGGCGTGATGACGACTCCGGCGGAGACCATGGACGCGCACAGCGTCGTCAGGAGAGCGAGTGAGACCTTCATCTTTGCTGGTTTTCTGTGGAGGTCGTGGGAAAGAAAGGCTGCTCAGGATAGCTGCCTTGGCGTTGCGGGTCGGACTGGAGCGCTGCTCTCAATATTTGTCCTCTTCTAGTTCCTCTCTCTTTCTGGTCGAGATGTCCTTTTCCCTGGGTTTTCCTTCAAAGAGTGATCGTGGAGTTGTCGTCGTCGGACTAGCGACGAGTCGAACGGGTCGGGTTGGTTGGAGGTGTGGGTGAGGGAGCGTGAAGCGTGAGGAGAACGGGAGCGACGGGCGTGAAAGCTGGGTAATTTGGGAATATGTATGCAGAATAAGATTTGTTCAGACCAGCTGGTATGCACGGGTATTGAAAGAGAGTGTGTGTTTGGGTAGAGACTGCGTTGCGTGATGCAGGTGACTTTTCGCTTCCTTTCGCGGATCTGAGATACGAAAGATGGAAGTATTAGACTTTTGAGAGAGGAAGGCAAAATGGACGAGAGGACGGGGTGGTGGGTGTGGTTAAGAGGCGGCGGAAGGTGGTGTGCAGCGTGCAGATCTCTTGGCGTACGTGCGGTGCCGTGCGTTGCGTCGAGAGGCGTTTTGGTGGTTTGGGGGTTGGTGGTGGTAGTGTGGTGAGACGAGGTGAGGCAAAGCGAGTGGAGGGATGGATGATGGGATGGTTTTGCGTGGTGGTTTAGCAGAGCACATAAGGAAGAAGAGAGAGGGAAGTGGGAAGAGGGAATGGGACGATGATGGGCTGTGACGAAACTCGTCTCGACAGGGGTAGAGGGGGCACACAACACAGTAACTAGGTAGGTAGGTACGACTGGGACTGGACCTCGGAGGGACGAAGCGAGGAGAGAGAGGGGCGGAGGTGAGTGGTCACTGGCCAGTGGTCAGCGGTGAGCGGACTCGTTCAGGTACGAATCCAGTGCCCTGCCTTGCGGGTTAAGGATTTTGACTATGCCGCTATCGATGCTAAGCATTTGGCGACCAGGGGGAGGCCATCGCGGGCAGCAGGGCATGGGTTTCCTGAAGGGGAGGAGGACCGAGATGAGCGGGTGGAGTTTCAGGGTTGAAACCCAGCGCTGCGCGGTGCGCGATTACGGTGAGAGTTGGTGGGAGTCTTGGGATCATTTACCATTATTGCAAGTGCAGGTTGGCCGAATCTTGGCCCGTACGATGGATCACGAGAGGCCATCACCAGACTCAGAAGCTGGTTGACTCCAAGATCGAGGGCGAGGCGCTCGTGGCGACGGCGGGTACAGCGTCCTCGGAGAAAAAAAGGGCGTCAAAAGGACTCCCGCGACGATCGTTAGAGGCTCCTCTCCTCTTCTTCCAGCGCCTCAAGGGATTAAGGTTGTACGGACGGTACGTATCTCGCAGCGATTGGGCAAAGGACGGTTAATGGCAGATTGGCGGTGGCCAATGAGTGCCGTGCTGGTCAGGGGGCTCCAGATGTTCTGGAGCGGCAGCCAGCAGACGGTTGGATGGGCGGCAATTCGGTGCCTGAACCCCTGGGACGACGGGTGGGGCGCCTGATTGGACGCGCCAGGGACACCACGGGACATGCGACACCTGGGATTCCAGCGATTTCAAGCCCGCGCCACAACCTGCGGATTTCCCGGGCTCGTGGGTCGATGGTGGTGCTTTTACACTACTACTGCCTAGCAAGTAGTCACACTAGACTGTAAGCGTCTTTTGCCTTTTTTTGACGGTTCAGGTACGCGGGCAGATTTGGGATTGTGGTTGGTCGTCTGCGTTAATCGGGACAGGGATGGAAGCCCTTCTTACTCCAACGAGGGCCAGAAGCTGGAGAAGCTGAGAGAACACGCGCAGGAGGGCGCGGACGCAGGGACTGCGGGAGGGCGGGAATTCAAGGGGCAAAAGGCAAAAGGGCCATACGAAAAAGGCTGCACTCTGCAGAAGAGTGCCAGAACGAAGTTTTGTTAGTCGATGCTTATGCCATGGACAGAGACTACGGCGCAAACTCTACGACTCCAAGGGGGTGAGGGGGAAGCGCTCACGACAGGGCGAAACCTGGCTGGAGAGTCTCTCACGCACATGGCGCAGCAGAGGCGTGCCTGGCTGAGACAGGGGCTCCGCTGTCAGCCTGTCACTCGACAAAACCTTGGTGCCTCTGCGGATACGCAGGACTGTGAGGAATGCGGGCCACATCCTGGGTTGACAGATTTCGGATTCAGAACAACCTCGACGACGACCCAAATCCCAAATCCCTCCCTTCCCCCTTTGTCATTGGTGGCTTGTCTTCGATATCCACTGCATTGAACAGTCATCAGTCCACAATCCCACCCCGTCAGTGTTTAATCGGCGGGATTCCTGGCGCTGATCTGGGAGATTTCCCTCCTGTCTCCCTTTGGGGGCCAATGCTGTCGTTCGTGGATCTCTGGGCGACACCTTCAGACTGAGGGAGGCGACGGGCGTGACGGCTGGGCATATGATCTTCCAAAACTTGACGGGGGGCTCGGCGGGCTTGGGAGGATGATGGACGCGTGGGCGTGGGCTGTGGCTTGTCTCGACGAGGAGGATCTTCGTGATCCAAGGGGGTAATGTGTCGTTCGCGATCATGCTCTCGCGACACATCACCACGGCTATCGAAACCTCGTTTCTCGACACAAACGCACACTCGTGGGATGGCACGTCTCTACTTTCCCTTCCTCCCGCACCTCCCTCCACAAATCACCAACAACCCACACAGCTAGAACCTGCTACAGTGCTCCAGCAACGTGTGGTCGGAAACCTGCACGCGCAGAGGCTGTCGCTTCCATGTCCCAATCGGTATCGCTGACGAGCCCAATTCTCCTTCAATCACCGGCAGAACCTTTCCCGGGTCCCACCCTGAGCCTCCCCCGCGGATGCTCACCTCTGCAATGCCGTCGAGCCCGTAGGGACGAAGGCCGCCCATGAAAGGGGGCAGAAACAGCCATGTAGCAGTGGGAGGGGGCCGCGATACAGAAGGGAGCACGAGCCAGGCACGGCGCGTTCTCCGCTGACTTATTCTTGCGGCTCTGCCGTTCCGTTCCCGGGGGCACTCGGGATGCGCGGACGCACAACCCGCGGGTGTTCGCTGATCTTTTGATACGCCTCGGGAGAAACGTGATGCTACCCTTCCCGCCCGGATTTTCATGCCAACTCACCAAGCGATGTTCTGGATCGCGTCCGTGGGTTGTGGAACCAGCGTGTTTGCCATCTTCCGGTTTTGCAAACATTGAACGATTCCATCCGTGAGGCGATTTTGTCCTGCCTGGTGCCACCGGGCTCGATCGAGACACTGTCTCGGTGCTACTCGACTGTTGTTGGCCCGGAGTGACACAGGAGGGTCTCACGAGCACCAAAAAATGTTGAACATGCAAAACGGGCCGTTGGCATCGGAGGAATGCGTCCGAGTCATTGGACGCTTACGCGCCCAACGGGCAAGCGGCACGAGGACCGTTGGAAAAATCTTCGTCGTTCGTCATTCGTCATGCCTGGGCCGTGCTTCAAGTCTGTCCCAGACATCAAATCCGCGTCGACGTCATCGCCCGTGCCCTCGATTTCAGACTGGAATGTGATACTCGACGAGAAGGACCCACCCGCATTTTCGTAAGCTTCCAGAAGCCGTCTTCCCGCCCATGGAAGGTGATGCTTCCTCTGTGAATGACTAAGTAGGTTATTGACTAAGGTATCGGCGATTCATGGGATCTCTTCGGGGTTAGGTGCAGATCTGGGGCGGGAGGGGACCAGACGAACCGCTTTCGCCACCGTTCGATTCGATCGCTGGGTACGAGAGTTTGGAAACACGTTGCCGCCCGCGATCACTCGTGCATCATTGGCTGCTGGTCGTGTTTGCTGAATGAGGCTGTGAACCAACATCCTCGAGCCTGTATATGAGTTTCACGTCTATGGGAGGAACATTCTGTGACTTTCATGACGTCAGGAGAAACTCTTGCTTTCGAAGACTAGATATCATGGTGGTGTAGAGTGAATCTACGTTCGAACCGCAATTACCACGTCCCGCCAACCTGTCTTGTGCCTCGTGTTTCGATCAGTTCGATCGCATTACTCGTCTATCAAGAAAGGTGGTGGGAGAGGCTCTTGCTCTCGATGCGGAATTCAATCCTTCCCCATTAGCGATCATCAGTTGGTTCTTGTTGCGGGTGTAGCTATGACTTCACACGCTCTCGCATGTTACTCGTTGTCAAGGTCTTAGTGACGTTCATGACCCTGTAACGGCTACCTGATGAATTCTATCGAGACTACCTCATTTTTGCTACGTAATGAGTTGGCTGTAAAGAAAGCAAAGCTGGAAGGAAAAAACCTGACAATGTACCACCTATGCATGAAAAATTGAAAATGTAGATGGCCTTGATGACATCAGCGAATAAAACATCGCTAGCGGAAAATAACTCCATTCTCCAATTCCGATTGTGATGTAATACCTCCTTCCTCGTTCGCTATTGAAGGCTACCGGGAGCAATCCCTTATGTTGCACTAGCAAGGCTCATATTGTTTTCAATATCAGTCATGTTGGTTTTTAGATGTTTGGTATGTCAAGCCTCCTTTTGCTTGACTTTGGTTCTGCCCGAGTCTCTATGGGGCCATACCAAATGATATTTGCCACATTTTCGAAAGGAAAACAGTCCACAGCAACATTTGGTGTTGAGCAAATTTAGACTTGCTCATACACGCGACTGGCGAGTGAGCCATGATATGGCACAACGTTTGACGTAGGAAAAATCAAGACGTCAACTTCATGGTCAATTTGATGCTGGCATAGCTGCCCAATATCGTGGCCCATCAACCCAATCATCTTCGAATCGAGGGGCAAGTTTTACATGCGAATTAGAACTCACGTGAAGAAAATGTCTCTTTCTATATTTTTATTTCCATTCTTAGAAGATGGCCAGCGGCTGCCATCCCACACGCATGACTTTCACAGCCGCGAATGCCACAACTGAAGCCGCATACATCACTCCAGTAAATGTGATCAATGCCTGATAACTTCCACCCTGCGCCGCAATAATCTCTCCCGCGATAGGCACCCCGAACAAACAAGAAAAGGAAGCAGCCGTGTATGACGTCGCGTAGTATCGGCCATAATTCTCCGTCTTGCACAGTCGTCCGATGCAGACCGGGCTGATGCTGATGTTATTACCGCTAGCAAACCCAAACAGAATCACGAACACCAGGATGCCCGCCATGGAAGACCCCGCAGGTAGCCAGATCGCCAAGCATGCAACGCAGCTCAGGAACAGCGCTGCGATATGCGAGTTGAAGGGACCGGCGTAATCCCCCCACAAGCCGGCCAAAACACGGCCTACTACACTACCAGCGTTGAGGATCGTCGGGATCTGGTATGCGAAGTCGGTGTCGAAGCCTTTGCTGATTGCATAGCTTGAGATATAGGTGAGAGGTATGAAGAGAGACCACTCGAAGAGGAAGAGACCGATGGTCGTCATCGCGACGGCTGGCTCACGCAAGATACGCAGGTCTGGATGAGGCGACGCGTTAGGTGCAGGAGGCAGACGCGTGTCGATGAGGAGGGTCGCCGTGCCGCAGCAGACGAGCACGATGAACCCGATGGTCCGAATAGCCCAGCCCCATCCCCCACGTTCAAACAGGTAGCGCAGGATAATGGGATACACGATGCCGCCGAAGCAACCGCCGGTCGACGCGATGCCCGTGGCTAGTCCTCTGCGATGGTAGAACCAGTGGCCGATGGCAGCGAACGAAGGCGTGAAGAGGAGTGACGCGCTGCAGCCGTTGAGAACGCCGAAGACGAGCATGAATTGCCAGTATTCTAGTATGCAAAGTTAGTGGATGTGTAAATTACACGAAGCCAGGGGCAAAAAACGAACTCGTCGAGAAACTCAATAACATCTGCGCCGCTACCACGCCGATGGTGCCAGCCAGGATGAGCCATTTGGGCCCGTACTTGTCGAAAAGGGGTCCGACGTAGATGCCGCAAAAGAAGACGAGAAACATGTACATCGAGAAGATCCATCCAATACTGCCCTCGCTGTAGCCGGCGAGTTGGTGCGTGCCGACGTAAGCATGGAGCGTTGCGATGGTGTTGGATATGCCGAGGGCTGAGAAGGAAGCAAACCAGGATCCTAGGACGACGGACCATGCTCGAAGTCCTCCTTCCGGATAGTCATGTTCTGAAGGTGCCAGTACGGCGTCGGTGGTCACGCTTGATAGTTGTTCAGACTTCTCAGACTGTCCTTGTTGTTGGGTAACAGGGCCATTTTGAGTTGCGACCTCCGGGTCAGGTGTTGGCCTTGAAGTTGCAGATCGTGTTGCCATGGTTGGGATTGGGACCTATTGAAGACACAAAAATCACCCAGCACAATGCTGAGCAGTCAAGCACTCAAGGGTCGTTATATCAATCCCAAAGTCAATTGTTCTTATTTCAATCATAGGGTCATCAAATAAGTCACCCCTCTCCAATTGATGTCTCTCAGTCAGCCCCCAACCTGTCGGCACAAACCTTTCGCTCGCTCATGTTTCTATGTGGTAACGCGCCCTACAATGACATGTCCCGCTGAAGTTGGAAATTAACTAGAAAGGAAGAATTAGCTAGACCCGCTAATGGCCCAAAACTACAACAAAGAGATCCATTCATCCAATCGTTGAGTGTATCCTTCCTTTGACCAACATCTTCGAGTCGAATTGGGAAAGTTTCGCCTCAAAAATGGCCCCCGGCCTCGGCTTCGGCTCAACGCGCATCGGCAACGTCAATCGCGCCTTGAATTGACCTTTGGTGGGGACTTGTCCTGCGGGATGCCGAATGATTGGCGGGAGTCTTTCCGCGATATGACGACATCCGAGAATCGGCAACTCTATCAGCTTCCGACCGGATGCGTATCGCAGAGGAAGTCTTTGCAGAGTAGCATCTCTCATTGGGTCTTTATCAACATTCAAGTTGAAGACCGGTCAAAAGATGCTTGTCAGTCTGCTCAGTGGCCTCGTCGGCCAATTGGGAGCTTTGCCAATTCTGAAGCTGGTTCTTGGTCTCGTCTTCCTATTGGCCTTCACAGCAACGGTTGTTCTTCAGAATGGCAACATCAACAGGGTACGGAGAGAGCTCCGTCATCTCCGGAAACTCGGCGTGTCAACAAGCGACATGACGGATCAGTTCGACGCCAAATACGCCGCTCCGGAGGACGCCGAAACCAACGGGCCGATCCGCATCAAGTCTCTCTACATCCACCCTGTGAAGTCATGCGGCTTCATCGAGGTCAACCGCGCACTACTCACCAAGACTGGCTTTCTGTACGACAGATGCTTCGCCATTTCCACCGAAGTCGTCGACCCAGATAATGGCTCAATAACATGGAAGTTCATCAGTCAACGTACCAAACCCAACATGTGCCACATCAACACGGAGATATGGCTTCCTCACAAGGATAGTGATCCCAGCGACCCTCTCGTGCAAGCTGGCGGGTGCGTTGTGCTGTCGTTCAGAGACCCGGATCCTCCATCTTGGACTCAAAAGTTGGAGACCCGTCTTCGTACCTGGGATCTTTCCGCCGTGCCGGAGGTCTTCTTGGTTGCACCTCTTCAACCTACATCGACAGAAGTGGAAAAGCTGAACATCAGGATCAAAAAGTTCGGCATCCATGCTCGTGAGGCTAGCGGTCTGGATCTGGGCGACATCCCATCCGTCGCAGCCGCGCTACCCAAGCTCAAGAAATATCTCCAAATCCCTGAGAAGCGCGGCTTGACACTGATGCGATGCACCCCAGAGACCCTGACCCGCTGCGACAGAAACCTCGCACCGCTAAAGTCCATCGGAACACCTTCAGTCCACGGCTACACGGACCAACAACCCGTCAACCTCAACTCCCTCTCCTCAGTACATGCCGTCTCTGCACTGTTACCGCCAGAAAACCAGCCCCTGGATGCACTACGTTTCCGCGCAAATATCTGGATCACGGGTGCTCCGGCCTTTGCCGAAGAGTCCTGGAAGCGCTATCGAATCTTACCAAAGGCTGTTTCGGAGGAGAAAAGGGCGGAGGTGGCGCCAAAGTTGTCGGTTGTTTGCCGTACGTCGCGGTGTACGATGCCGAATGTCAATCTTGAGACAGGGACCTTTGAAGCAGATAAACCAGTCGAGGGAAAGAAGAAGGGCAAACCGCAGCCGAGTGCGACTTTGATAGAATACCGGACGGTCGAGACGGGGAATCCATCTGCGCTGGGGTATATTGGTATGCATTGCGTACCGGAGGATCAGGACTTAGAAGAAGCCGAGGAGCAGAGGGCGGGGCTGTATGTTGAGGTCGGTGATGAGATCGAGGTCTTAGAAACTGGGGTCCATCTATTTGGTTCAACAGCGAAAGACTACTAGAATTATGTCAACAACAGGTCATTTTCTCAGAGGCAGTACTTGTCTTCTTCAGGCAATTGAAACCTTCTCATAGTACGAGAAGCTTGGCAAATAGTTCTACCTGTCTTGTGCCTTGGCTTGTTTACATCTATCAAATCCCAGTGATAACAGCCCTTCCATACATCTCCTGATTCATCAACTGCCCGACGATTTCCTCCGTGTCATTAATGTGGAAGTATTCGACAGATGCTCGAATGCGACCTTTGGCAGCCTCCCTCAACAGCTCAGACATTTCCTTCTCGGTTCCGACCATGGCGCCTTTGATATTAAGAGCTTTGGAAGAGCAGCCAGGTCAGTCTGGATGCCAGTAAGAATGTGATGAAGACTTACCCTTAAGAGCACACAAGGTGACTGGTATGGGAATATCGAAATCGTTACGAGGCAACCCGACGCACACAATTGTTCCCATAGACCTGACCAATTTGGGTGCCGTGATGTAAGCGTCTTCCGACTCGGACACCACGAGGACGGCGTGAGCTCCCTCCCCGGTCAACTCTATGACCTTCTTGTCGACGTCCTCTCTCGAGTAGTCGATGAACACTTCAGCTCCGTTGTCACGGCAGAACTGATCGTGACCACTTGAGTCAACTGCGATGACTCGGTAACCTCTCATTCGCGAGGCAATTTGCACGCCCAGATGGCCCAAACCTCCAGCAGCCCCTTGGATAACGACCCAATCACCAGGAGAAAGGTCGCCTTCCAACTTCGAAACCGCGCCCATCATGGTCAAACCGGCACACAGCAAGGGTGCAACTTCAGCATCGGGCAGCCCGTCGGGGATTTTCGTGACATATCTTGAATCAGCCACGACATATTGCTGGAGCGTCCCGGGGCGATGTTTGCCGGTGTTGAGCTGCTTCGGGCAGTTGTTCTGGTGTCCGCGAACGCAGACCGAGCAGGTTCCACAGGCACTGTAAAGCCATTTCACCCCGACCTTTTGACCAAGAAATTCTTCAGAAACACCGGGGCCCAGTTTGACGATTCTACCAACGCCCTCATGGCCTACGATTGGGTCGTAAACACCCCAGCCCCGGAAAGCTCGAGTCTCCGACCCGCTTCGAAGGTTTTCAGTCAGCGACGAGCAGTCACACAGGAAGAGTAAGAGTCAACTCACCAAACACCTGTGGCGCTAATGCGGACGAGAACCTCATGAGGTCCGGGAGTCCCGACGGACACGTTGTGCTGCACCACGATACTGGCGTTCGGCCCTGGGTGTCGAATGACAGCGGCCTTCTGCACCGTAGGTAATTCGTCGTCTTCGTCCATGTTGAGAGATTTCAATGAAGACAATGTGAAGGATCGCAGGGAGTGATTTGAGGCTGGAAAAAAGGAACAACGCTGTAAGAATGTGCTCACTGACGGAGTAGTCTAGCACGGTGGAGCATACCCCGCGCCGGGTCCTGCGGCCGGCATTGTCGCAGCCGTCGATGTGGGGAACTTTCGGAGTCGAGCCGATGGGCTGCAAGATCCGATGTTTTTTCCTTTTTCTTTTTTTAGTGAGTTGAAGTCCGTGATAAGGTTTTAGGAGTTACATGTGATACAGATCTGTCTTGTTGGACATCGTCTTGAACGAGGCGTCTTCATAGTTAACGCTCAGGCTTGTCAGGATTAACACGAATTGGGGGCACAGCATATCTCACTTGGGTCAACGTCATAAATTCGGGAATGTGTATGAGTTTGGATGATAGAATAGACCATGTCTCCGTGTGCATCGTCATGAGATTTGAACCAAAGTGAGGCACATTGCTAATTCGGGCGATCAGCATGGAATCACTATGTTATGATGCGGTTCCATTTTCCTCTTTCTTTGGACGAACACGTTAGCCTGCGGTCGTTCGCAAACAATCACGTCAACAACTGGTGGGCGTATGTAACTTCATACTATGCACACCATCGAATCAACAAGTTGGTGCTAACTGATTATTTTGTGTCTGCGCGACTACCTTTCCTGAGTACCGAAGTTACTTCCATTGAGGACAACAGTAGTAGAGGCAATGGCAGCCCGTGCGAATAACAGTAGTAACAGCAATTGTAAAGGTAGAGACGACGAGGACCACCGTCACAGTAATACAGAGAATACGTCAATTCGCAAGAACGCAATCCCTGTAACTAGCACAGAAGAAATAAGAGATCCATTCTCTAACATGTCAGGTCATAATTAACTCGGCCGGATTCAAGAACTGAAAAGAATAATGGCAGCACCAACACGGACGTCATGTCAGCACGTCTGAAAACTTGAGTGTCAAGCTTTCTTGAAATCTGGAAATCCACAGACCATATCGTGTTATCAACCCGACTGTTCCGACTTCCTCGGGTTTCGTGAAGGCGGTGAACTTTGAATGCTTCAATTAGTCCAAACCTTTTTCTGATACGGGTAGGATTAAATTGCAGATTGAGTCAGTATCTCATTCTCCTCGCATTCCGTGCGAGGTAAGAGAGGTGAAGCTAGAATATAAAAGAGTCGTAGTGTCGCAGCTCCAACTGATGTCACTATCTCACACACAACCACAAATTCAACCATTCAAACCTTATCTCAACTAGCCAGGTGTTCATCCGATTAACTATTGGCATTGGCACGTCTTAAAAATGCTTTCCCAACACATCTTTGTCATCATCGCGTAAGTATTCATCACCATTCATCTGCCAACTCGGGCCGCGCTTACCTCTCGATCCCAGCGCATTCGCAGCCGGCTCGCTTGCGTCTATTGCCGACTGCAAGGAAAGCTTCTACGCTGGCGTTTGCCAGGACGTCCACGCCCCGGGAGCTCGTCATGACGCACTCACCCAAAGCTGCTGTCAATCTCCACATGGAACGACTTACCATGATGGCCCTGGAACATTTGTTCGTTCTCCGCTGGTTTCATAATCCGAACAGGAATATAGCTAACCAACGATCTAGTGTTGCACCACTTCTGACTCTGCGGCCATACCCTACATGTCTTCATGCTGTTCCAACAGCGGCAAGAACGCCATCAACTTCAATTCCGCTTAGATTTGATTAGCCAGATCATTGGCAAGACATCGAAACGCAGGGAAACAGACCCGGGATCATGCACATAACCTGTCAAGATGCACATTTTCCATTGTTAGACTACATACGTCAGCTACATTGTAACTTCATCTTAGACGAATGATTTAAAGGCTAAGTAAGAGCAATACGTAACGTGCATCGGGACACGGCAGACTGGATGCTCTGTGCGCGTGCTCGCTTGATCTTCTTACCAGGTCAAGTAGTTCCATTTTCTTCTTTGCTCTCCGTCCAATCTGAGCCGAATGTGGGAGGAACCTAAAAGTCGGTTCGAAGCTTACTGCGCACCTAGTCTCAAAACTTCAATAACTACAAGTGCATTCCTACATTTGGGTATTGTGTTATTGCTTGGGTAACAAGCCATCCTTGTGTGTCCGTGATGGCTCGTCTCAGATCCTTCCCCAATCGGGGTGATATTCCCGCCTGGGGCCCCATCGCTTGTATGGCTGGTCCTTGGCCCCCCCGCGAATTCTGTCACACGGCGCCGTCCCTTAGGGGCCCTGCCTTGGGGGCCCTGCCTTGGGGGCCCTGCCTTAGGGGCCCTGCCTTAGGGGCCCTGAAGGCGCGCATATGCTAAGCATATGCTAAGCATATGCGCAATCATCAATCCATTTTCCCCTCATATAAACTTTAGGGTACTTAGAGAGCTTTTTTGAATTTTACTGTGTAACTTGCATTTCCTTGCATAAGTGTGTGGCGCTTGCACGGCCACAGCCCCCTAGGAAGTCTGTAGACCCCCCTGCGAGGTGTACACCCGTGGGACGGGACGTTCCGCCTTCTAAATCAGGCACTGGAGTCCTCCGTGCGGATGTTTACACGGGTGAATTGTTGCTCCGACTGTCATCCGGAATGGGCATTCATTTTCAGATATCCCAGTTGAGAAGTTGCAATCGAGTTTAGCTATGATGCAATCAGAGTGGGCATCTCGTCAAGCCGCCTTGGCGGCCCTCACTACGTCTCTTTCAAGCAATCGCAGAGTTGCAGCGTTCCATCGCATTCTTCAACCCCGATCAGAGGCTCTGCATCTTGGTGCGAGTTGCAATTGCATTAAAATGTTAGGCTTGCATGAACGGAGTAATAATTTGGAACTCAGATTACTCTACGTGCGGGTTGGAAGTCTGGCCAAGAGTGTCACCTAGACGCTAATCGTTAGTTGTCCTGTCAGGCTGTGCAAGGATCAACACTTCGCTTAGCCACATCGATAACATCTTGGCTAATATCCAGGCAATCAAAGTGAAAAGCAAACCGGAAAGTTGGTCAACTTAAAAAGTAACAACCGAGTCGACTGAGGTGATCGCGTCAAATGATTCGACACAGCGCGCGGGCAAGTGGGCTACCCCCCGCCTTTACCGCCTTACAGTGTTCATCCGTAATCATGACAACCCCTGAGCCAAGACAACTCAGGACATGTGCTAACGCTTTTATAAGACGAACATACGTCCAGTCTTCGAAGCAATTTTCGTTACCTTCAAATCATTCGTCTCAACCTCCCTCATTCTGCTCAGTCATCTCAAATTCACAGGAACAAAAATGAAGTTCTCCATCATCGCCGTTGCTCTTCCCCTCATTGCGGGCACGAGCGCTGCCGCGGTCGTTGAGCGTCAATCCCCCAACTGCGAGCCCTACAACAACGGCACTTCTGCCCCCTTCCCCCACGAGCTCGTCTGGGGAGAATGGTTCCTTTGCTGCAGCTACAATGGTCCTGACCCTGGTGTACGTCAAAACGCAAACCCTGACGCGGAGACCTTTCAAGGCCCCTTGCGCCAGAAAATGAAACCACATTTACTAACGAGGCAATAGACCTACCAGAATTGCTGCGACAGACAGGGTGCGGGAACTGGAAGTGGTTTCCCTGGATGCGTGGAGATTTAAAGCTTCAAAGGTTGCGACTTCAATTCATGTTAATAAGATGCTCGCAATGTCTGCGGGCTTTGACAACAGTCAATTTCAAGATTTAAAATATTTCATGAAGCATGCCTTGAAACTTGAGGCACTGTAGAATCTTTTGGCCAAGAGCAGGTACGAATGCACATCAGAAACCATGCGGCTACGGTTGCTACTGCGTCTGCATATGTTATTGCAGAGCCATCCTTCTCACCAGGTCCTGAGAAGATCAGCTAGGAAGCCTAATCCACCCCGAACACAGAAAACCACTAGGCAGGGTGATTTTGCTGTAAGACTAGTCACCTAACTTGGTTCCTGCAATACCTACGCCCGAGAGGTCTTACCAAGAGCAGGAGGCAACCAAGACAAGCGTACTTGAGTAACAATGACCAGAGCGGTTGGGGAACACCAAACACCAAACGAATGGTATGTTTCACAGCACCTCTATTTGGAATTTACATTTTGTGTGTGTTTTTTCAGATGTAATACCAATGTTCCCAATTCACTATCTTATTACTATAGCTTCAGTATGTACAATTACTATATACAAGCTACCATAAGTTATGCGCACCAGCACTTGCGAATTGTAGTGTTAAAGGCTGGATCGCATGTGCGTTCTCATCCACTGTATCCAGCTTACTCGCGGCTGGCAAAGCGCATCATACCAGCACCGACGTCGAACACGGTCACTAGGCTGTTCATCATGGTGTCACCCAAGATGTAAGGTCCCTCGCCGCCGTCACTGACACCAAGCAGACAGACAAAAGTGCCATCACCATTGTCGACGGGGTCGCTGGTCTGGATCAGGTCGGCCTTGTCGGCGAAGAAGGTGTGCCCATTGATCACAACACCGAAGTCCGGCACCGTAGCGTTGCAAGGAGCGTAGTACGCGCCTGAGAAGAAGTTGTACAAAGAACCGGGGATCGCAGCTGCGAAAGCATCGGAGATATCTGGACATATGGGTAAGCCAACCGTCGTTAACTGGTGTCAGGACACCAGAAGGTTGCTCGATCACTTACCAGAAGGCACGTACATCAAAGTAGTGCCACTGTCGACGATCGTAGGAGTAGTGCTGTTTTGGAAACCAGCGGGCTTGGAAACCGCGGTATTCCACTTGCTCGAAGCCAGGGTCTCGTTGGCAGTAGGGGCCATAGTCACGTTCTTGATGACATAGCCGTCCGGAAGAATGGTGTAGAAAGAGTACTCCGTCTTCGCCTTGGGCATGCTGGAGGAGAGGGCGATCTGGTTTCAATTTAGCTTCACCTTTCAGCTCGTCAACTACTAGGATTACTCACCATTCGGATGGGCGTGCTAATGAACTCGCCCTTGGTCTTGACAGGAGGCAAACCGCCGAAAGCCAATTGACCAGTCTGAGACTTGCTGTCCATGGCCATGCTGAAGAGGTCGGGCTTCACGATGCCCTTCTTTGACATGGTGGTGAAGATGGAGTCGTAAGGCTTAGACGCACCAGTGGCGTCGTCATATTCGCTGGTGAGCAGATCATAGGCGAGGCCTAGTAAACCACTGGCGACGTTGTCGCCGTTCCAGTAAGACTTGTTCACCAAGGCGACCTCTTGATGTGGCACCTCGAGACCAGCCAGGGTGATGTCCTGGTAACCCATCAGCCCTGTGGCGAATTCGCCGTCACCGTAGGTGATGTTGAAGTGTACGCCAGGAATGGAGCCATGCTGGAATGTTCCGTTGTACATGGGCCCGAAGTCGCACAATGATGTCTGCTCACCACGGTTCGAAGTCAGATCGTCTCAATGCAAATTCGCCTCTGCGCCGGGTGCTCTACCACAACGCATTACTCACATCGTTCAATCTTGTGCCGTCGGAGTCTTGGCAAATAAAGTCCTTCTGCACAGCCCACGTATCGCTGGATCCAGAGTCAACGATGACTTGCAGCGTCTCATCGCCAAAGCCAATGCTGGCGATGTACTCGAAGCCGTTCAAGTCGGTCATGTTGGTGACATGACCTGTTTTGTACAGGCCGTTCGCATTAGGTCCATTGCGAATGGATTGAATCCATGTCTGAGCAGGGGAGGTACCAGCAACTCTGTTCAGCTGGAGGACGTGAGGAGATACTTGCAACGGCTCGCTGTTGACGCTGCGCTTCTGCAGAGACGACAAGTCGACCTCGGCGATGTCGAACTGGAGAGGCACGCGGGATGCGGCCACGGAGCCAATTAGGCTTGCCGCCGATGCGATAGCGGCAACGGACTTCATAATGAGCGTAATAGGTCGATGATGATAAAAATGTCTTGAGTCTATACACCTTGCACAGTCATCTACAAGAGATAGTCTACGATTTGGCGACCGGTCGCCATGATTTTATACCCGTTCCTTCCACGCGCATTCAGCTACAGAAATTCGCGATCACAGTTCGACTACATGGACCCATTTGATCTTGGCCGAATAGCCGAATTCCCAATTTCTCCGTTGCTCGTGTTATTGATAAGAGCTGGGGGTGAAGAATAGTCTCCTGCCCGAAAAGGAAGGAGAGGTCTCTGGAGCATGGACAGTGCCTGGGATACGATTCAAGCTTTGGCTAAGCTTTTGTTGCCGATCTACCGAGTCAATGAGCTAGTCTGAACGGCCCGCGAAGACGACGATAAACATCTGCGGCAGTTTAATATCGACGATAAGATCTCATGACCCTTTATTAAACTTTAGTCGGACCAACAGTTATTTATCGTCTGACGACAAGTCTCCCAGATAAGGTGTGCTCTTTCGCTGGTGGTCTGTGGAGTCACCTGATCATGGCAGTCGGCCCAAGTCTACCGAGCTATGCCGACTTCGTGTTCTCCTTCAGTATGGTCCTTACAGAGGCGAAAGCTTCCTTTCCCAGATGTTTGGTAACAACGTCTTTGGGAATTAGATTGCCCAGTGACACCAATGCACAGCGTCGACGCCGAGTTGCGTCTGCAGTCGTCTCACAACTAAATGACAGGCCGTCAACACCTTTCTTGGGCTTCGACGTGCCAGGCTTCGCTGAATCGCTGACCCGCATTGCCTGTAATACTTACGCCCAGCCTTGTGAGCAATCAGATGTGCGCCATATCTTGTCGACATTCCTTTCGAACGATGGTTGGTACTTGATTAGCAAGTCTTATGCTCCTCACTAGTCAGTCCATGACCCCATTTCGGAAGCCTTTCTTTTTCTCCCCTTTGACATGTTCGCGACTGACCATGCACACCTTCATAAGAATGTGCAACAGATAGTCAGCTTCTATTCGCTCAGAATCTGGCAGCCCCATCTTTCGCTGCTGCACGCCGATCTCTACTGCGTTACATAAGACGTCACGCTGCTGCCTGATCAACAGGCTCACATTCGAGAGGGAACTTCACAAGAGCACTCTGCAGCTTGAAATGCCAATCGGTTTTGAAGCCAAACAGATTTTCCTGGGCACAATTTCAGTTGCAGTAACTCACGAAGATGGACCTGCCAGCGTTAGAGATTCCACCGGCTGAACCCACGCAAGAAGACACCCTGCGGATCAAAAAGTGCCGTTGGTGCCCAGACGAATGGAAGCATGATTGGACTTGTTCCTTCTGCAACGACCCTTCTTTCAAGCGACGCGACAATACGCTTCTCTGCGAAGTTTGCCAGCCATGGGATGACTTCACACACGTGGTGTTTTGCCAAGATGAAGTGTACACTCGGATCAATCCTCAATCTTTCGACGTTGGAGCCGACAGTTCGCAAGACCACCCTCAGAGAGATGATCATTTTGACCAGGGCTTTTCGGACCTCAAATTCGATCCGTTACAGTTCTATTCCCAGCAGAAAAGGTGTATTCTCTGCTCTCACGTAGGCAAGGAACTCGCCCACCTGGATGTCTTCGGCGAGGGGAATGCCGAACTTGCTATTTGGAGACCTTTCCCGGTGCACCACTGTCGACCCACTGAGGGGATTTCCGCCGACGAACAAGCTCGAGCTATGGTTGAGCAATGCATTCTCCCCATATGCTTGCGAACAGAGTCCAATGGCATAATTCAATTTGAGCCTCTAGTATTGGAGCTCGAGCTTCAATATGAGTTATGGGGCCAAAGATTACAGGCTATTAATCGCTGGGATCGATCATACAGCAACATAGCAAAGCTCAAGCAGTACCTCGAAAACTGCGCCAACTATCATGGCCACAAATGCAATGTTCCAATATCTCAAACACCGGTTCCGAGTGGCTTCCGACTCATCGATGCCGCTCTTCGATGTGTCACTCGGGCCCAGGAGGGGATGGAATACATGGCCCTGAGTTATCAATGGCGAACCGCGACGGCCTACCCTGAGGCAGATCTCCAGTTGACAAAGAAAAAAATGGATGAGCTTGAGAGACCTCAATCTTTGAAGGAATCACTGATACCCGAGGTAATCAGCGACGCGATGCTATTGTGTAGAAACATGGGCCGCCGGTACCTATGGGTAGATCGACTGTGCATTGTCCAGGATGATGACAATCTCAAAATCTCGCAGATACAGAGCATGGACACAATATATCAACAGGCCTTTGCTACTATCATTGCCTGCGCTGATGGTGTTGGTACTGGGTTGCCTGGTCTCGTTGACAGGCCACGACAGGGAACCCTTGGTAATCGATGCTGGCATTTGAGTATCGACGGACACTGCATCGGAGCTAGCATGATCACCATAACTGAGGCTGTTGAAAAGTCTGAATGGAACACTAGAGCCTGGACATATCAAGAAAGGTTGCTCAGTCGCCGGCATTTCTTTTTCGGCGACTCAGACGTCTTCTTCAGTTGCTTCCACGACAATTTAAGACTTGGTGCAAAGGAGACCAATCCTAGCGCCCTGCAACGAATGAGTCGACAATCGCACGGCCAGGGATACGAGACTAGTCTTCGCCAGAGCGAATTCTACTACGGAAGTTTCGCCGAAATGTATGGGTGGCTGACTGAGAGCTATACTCGCCGAGCGATGACTTACAGGAGCAACATCCTGAACGCTTTTGAAGGAGTGCTGAAGGTTTTCGGTTTCTTGAGCAACACTCTCATTCTCTTCGGGATCCCTGAACGTTTCATGTTGCAGGCCATTCTCTGGGGCTACGAAGGCACACAAGGCTTAGCGGTCGAGCCCCCCGGATTGCCCACCTGGACATGGGCGGCGTGGGCAGGCCAAGTCCTATCCAATGATCACCCATTGAGGTTTTTGCGTCCCCTCAGTCGGTTCCATTTCGGCAGTCTGGTTTCGCTGTTCTATTGCGACCAAGTCAACGGGGTTGCGCGCTTGCGGCCGCTGGAAGAAGACCGAATCTGGTTCAACTCAAAACCACTTGAGATGGGGAAGCAGGCCAACGTCTCACGGCAAATACTTGGCAACACCATCAGCAAAAGCAGACCTGGAAAGGATCCGATCGGTGTGTGGAACAATTGCGTGCATGGCCCTTTGAATGCCCTCGAACACATTGATATCGATGATAACACCCGGAGAATGGCTGAAGAGCACCCTCATTGTCTGGTCTTCAACACTACTGTGGCTCTACTAAGACTCAAGGTCCTGCCCGGGGACGATGTAGAGAGTCAAGAGACTTCGGCCATTCGAATGGGTATATATACCGAAGAGGGCTTACTTGTTGGAGAAACTGCGTTGATGGACAAGGGGTTGGCTCAGAGGCAGTTCGTTGAGGAAACATACCCTGTTTTCGCTCTTGCTGCTGGTCACATGTTTAAAAGTGCATACTTCCGCCTTTCCGAGCCCTGGACGGTGATTGTCATGGTGGGATCCCGACAGGGTCCATTGTACTCAAGGCTCGCTCTTGGGAGAGTTAGCCCCGAGACTTGGACGAGTGCGAATCCACAATGGAGCCCGGTCATCTTGGTTTGACGACTGATCGATGCCACAAGATGGCCTTTGATGGTAATTTGGGATGGCGGAAACTTCTAGCGGTAAATACTCTTGATTTATACATAAAAATGGCTGCGCTTGAAAAGTTCTCTCGGCCGATGTAGTACGCGGTTAGGGGTTCGGGTACTCGGCCCCTCAAACCTCTCAACGAATTGCCGACTTACTGCCATCTGAAATGACGTTCGGTGTTCCGCGGCCAGGTAGTACAATCCTCCCACAGTCCTCGAGAAAGCAGATGTGTGTCTCAATGCCGGAGACAACCGCATCATTCAGCGAGACACGACGACTGATGCGATGACACGCACAAGTAAAAACGCAACGAGACAATGTCAGTTCTATTCGTAATCGCGGCGTCAACCCGCGGATCTTACAGAGCAACCCGAGCATATCGTATTATGCGAAAGAGGCGATCAGTTCCACCAAAGAATGCCTCCCTGTGATGGCAACGCCCTGGGATCGGCTATCCGCGGGCGCCGAGGAATTAGTGGTTCTCAACCAGAACAAAGACACTTCGCTCGTCCGACAAACAAAAGACAAGGCTATTCTGTGCAAAAAGGGATGATGTGAGAATTCATCCAAAGTTTACCATTACGCAAAGGCCAGCCACCAAGAAATAAAGTGCTATTTTGTTGTCTACTTTGATACAGCATGGAAGTTGCCGAAACGCACCTTGTCACCGGCGGCAGCGGCTTCATCGCACAACATCTCGTCAACGAACTTTTATCGCAGGGTATCCGCGTAAACGCGACAGTACGAAGCCTCCGAAATGCCAAAAAGGTAGCCTCTCTCAAGGGTCTTCAAGAAAAGCATGCAGGGCGATTGCAGCTTTTCGAGGCCGACCTCCTCAAGCCTGGATCTTTCAAGGAGGCGATGCAGGGGTGCTCGGTGGTCCATCATGTTGCATCACCATTTATGATGGCGGAGATGATCAAGGACGGGCAGAAGGAATGTGTCGAACCGGCGTTGGAAGGTACCCGAAGTGTACTCGCAAGCGTCAAAGAGACAACGTCAGTAAAACGTGTTGTTCTAACATCTACAAGTATGTCCGCGCATTCCACTTTTCTACGACGAAAGCAACGTCGTTTCGGTAAGCAGGCTGCTGACTTCGAAATTGTGTTTGCAGTCGGGGCCATATTTGGGGACTACGAGGACGTCAACGACAAGATGGGAGGCACGTTATCCGAAAAGTACTTCAACGAGACCAGCACCGTAACGCACAACCCATACCACTACTCCAAAGCACTCGCAGAAAAGGAAGCCTGGGAAATTGCCAAAGAAGAAAGCCGATGGGATCTTGTCGTGGTTTGCCCAGGACTAGTCCTTGGGCCGCCATTGTCTGCCGGATCGGACTCAGGCAGCTTGTTTCTGATCGACGAGCTTCCCAGTGGCAAGCTGTTCTTCGGCGTACCCAACCTCAATTTTGCGACAGTGGACGTGCGTGAGGTTGTCACGGCACATATTAAGGTTGCCTCAATACCCACAGCAAGCGGTCGAT
Source organism: Colletotrichum sp. SAR11_59 (assembly GCA_025328345.1). NCBI lineage: Eukaryota > Fungi > Ascomycota > Sordariomycetes > Glomerellales > Glomerellaceae > Colletotrichum > Colletotrichum sp. SAR11_59. The sequence goes on from JAKMXC010000224.1 coordinate 58,743, forward strand.
ACATCGTGGCGTCGCGAGACATGGCCAATTTCTTGGAGATGTCAAAGCTGTTCCGGAGGCTGAGTAAATCAATGCTCATCCCAGACCACCTTCTTCCTGACTTTCTAGTTCGCGTCATAGGACCTTTATTGGGTTAACGAGGAAGTGGATATCAAGAAACTTGGGGACTAAGTTCGCCGTGGATAACAGCCGGAGTATCGAGGAACTCGGAATTGAGTATCGACCTCTGGAGACTACTCTTAGGGAGCATTATCAAGCATGGAAAGGGTAGATATTGATTGGACTATTGAGTCAAGCGTTCATGAACAGCGGTTCTACCATCAACTATACGACGATTCGTTGTATATACATACATACCATGCTTTCCTAGATACCAACATGAATGAAAGGACCCCACTTAAGCACGCAGTTCTGCCCCCGAGATGCCAATCTACACTCCTTGACAGCTTCGTGCAGCGCAGTTGCAGCATTTAGCTGCCCATCGCCAATGCTAATCTCAGTGGGTGACATAAGTTTCTTGTAGAACCTCCTCGCTACCTCCCCGGCTGTAGTGTCGTCTGCTCCCCACATAGTCCCTATGACGTGCCGGAAGCCCAATGCCTGGAAAGAGTTAGCCAGATGTATGGCTTCCCCGGCAAGCTTGCTGTCAGCTTGCTGTGCTGTAGAGCATGCTGAAAGATAAGCTACGGAACCCTCTTTAAGCTCAATCTCCTCAAGATTGGCAATTGTCAGATCTACAGACTTTCCGTCCTTAACCAGTACAAGTCCGCTCCTGTTCGGGTTGTTGTTGATCGAGGCGCCATGACAGGCGAAGTGCATAAACGAAAACTCCGGTATCTTTTTGAGAACACTTTCAGGGTCAGATTGGGCTAGGTGAAGCAACTTGTCTGCTCCAAAAATTGCTCCAATAGCCTCTTCCTCGTAGATGGTGTTCAGATGGCGATGCGGCGGCGGATTGGTGGACATCGTGACTAGAAGCATATTATGACTAGAAAAAGCTGCGGCACCCTTGTCTCGACCATATTTGAGGGCCTTGAATGATGAGATATAAGACGAGGTTACCCGACCGGGCGCATTTTATTCGGGGCCGCCGGCATAGTTGCCTGCGGCATGGAACGGCATCCATCCCGCCAAACCACTGGTGATCCACCACAAACGACCCGACGATGTGAGCTTAGTGACATCCAGAATTGAACGCACCGCCACTTCCCATAGCCAACAGAGGCCGGCCTCGGTGGAAACATTTGGGGAGGCCCGGGGTTTTCGTATTTCCCTCCTATCTGGGTTCCCACGGCTGTTGAAAACTGAGGCATGGCTCTGGAGAGCGGCAGGCGTCAAGCCTGGCAGGTGCAGAGATTGTATCCCTTTTTCTGTAACAATTATAGTGTCGCTGCGGAGTTCGGACACGTTGACCGTTGCAATGAGACCATCTGTTGCAAGTTGCATCATCTGAGTAGCGCTAAGGGGCAACTGGAACTGCTCAAACCCTTCCAAATGTCTGATCTCTTCTTCCATGGACGCCATTTCCCGGATTAGAGATTGTTGAACGGCCGTGTCTTTTGATGGTTGGCAGCGCTTTGAGACTGTCTACTTGCATGTGCAACTCGGGTCCTCAGGTCAATGTAGGCATTGGCGTATTCGGGGTATTTTCTCTCGAGTTCTGAAACATCGCTCCTTGAATTCATCGCAAGCCCCGCCAGAATGCAGTTCGCAGCTTCTAAAGACTTGACTGATTCAGTGGGAGGGCGTCCCACGGCCAATGAAGTAGATGCTGCAAGGCTTCCCAGGTTCGGTATTTCCCGCAGCGTCTGCTGTAAGTCTTCTGCAGATGCCTCTTGGATGTTGCTTTCAGTCAACAGCCCAATAGCATCTTGGAAAATGTCGTTCGCCTGTGTCAGCTCTCCATACTCCCAGTGAATGAGACCGGCCTGGATTGCCGAAGGGATCTTGACTAGAAGTGTCGCCGTTTCTGTCCTGGCCGCCTCAATGAACAATTCCTTGATTTTTGGGAGTGACTCGGGGTCTTGGAAGACAAGGTATTTAGTGAATAACATGGACGCAAGATTCTTTCTTCTCTCTCCAATCATCCTGCTGTCTGGCTTGGTGTTCGATAGAGCTTTCTGCCCGGTCTCTATCGCCCTTTGGAGAATGTCGATGTGTTTTCCATTTGACGTGGCCCCACAGAGGGCACCATACTGAATCTCCAGAAGACGCTAGAGGCTTGCAAACAGGTCAGAATCATCTATTGTATATAGTAACCTTTGTTGAGTTCAAGTGCGCGGTTGAGGTGTTCAATGCCCTCTTCTGTCCATTTGACATCTTGCGTCAACTTGGCCATGGTTCCCATCCACGAAGAAACGTGCTGAGCAGCATCGGTCCGTTTTCTGCGTGAGGAAGCATGATTGACAGGGCTTTTCGATCAAACTCCAAAGCCTCTTTCAGAGCTTCCATCGACAGTTGGGGATTCGGGTCCCGGTATCTCCTGCTCTTCAGCTCTAGAATTGAGCCATGAGAGCCTACATAAAACGCACGCATCGCGTCGGTGTATCGACCATCATCCATCTCAAGCAAAAGTAGCCCCGAAAGTCGGCGTGCCTCCTCTAGGCTATGAGGGTGACCAGTCACATGAAAATGTGTGATCAATGCCGTCGACGTGCTCATGTACTCTTGATCACGTATGGCTCCGTCCCCGAGATTTTGAATCAGCCTGCTTCTATACCTCGCTCAAGGTCTTTGACAGATCCTGTTGTTTCGAATCGATATACCAAGACGGCCGAGAGGAATGCAAGTCGTGACGATTCATACGATTCCGTGAGCACACCGGGTGTGCCCACTGCCTGCTTGTTCCAGAAACTCGCCTGCTTCGTCAAGGGCCTCTTTCGTACGATAGAAGCAGCCCTTCTCGTAAATCATATCGCACTGATTTGCGTTTGCTGTCTTTCATTGGTAGCTACCTTGAGCGAAGCAAGTCAACACAAGTCTGCCGTACTTGATCGCATCATCGAGGTCCTCAACAAGGTTTGGGTATCGAAAGTGGCCCTTGAGTGAGACGGCCAGGTTGCTGAAGACCGATCCGTTGCCGGCATCGTTCGGCAATAGAGCCGCGGCAGCTGCGCGACCTGCTTGCACGGCCACAGCCACATCTTGCGGTTCTCTGGACTTCTTCACTTTACATACCTAGTAACCCATGCCGTTTTCATTCAATATGGCTGCCCGATCCGGATGGTTCGGCTCCATGGTAGCCAGATAGTTGTCGATGCGATCGGCGCCATCCTGCAATTCTTCGATGGAAGCATTGCGGATATCAACGGGCTTATGATGTTGAGATGAGCTGGACATGTCGAGTAGACGAGGGCTTTGTTGGGATGGAATCCATCGCTTGAAACCCAATGATGAAGATGGTTTTGGGGTTTTTGTACTGCTGAGATGACCGCATCGTGCTCTGGCGACCCATTCCGCCATTGGATCGTCCACCTCTTGCCGCATCCACCATTTGCCAGCCCACCAACAGGGATCAGCAGCCGCCTGACGGATATCTAACCCCTTTTGATACCATGAATCAACGACTTTGGGAGGATGCCACCAGGCGTATTTTGCCTGCTTTTGAGACGAACTACTTTCTTAGAAGTCACACCTGACGACTCTGAACGCCGACTCGAGCCAGGTGGCAGGCGTACCGCCTTTGCCTGATATCTTGAATTCGATTCATATCATGATTGGGCCTTACGTGGTTGGCAATTCTCAGGCTTCAGGGGCTAATGCATGCGCTTAAGTATGGACCAAGACTATTGGCCGTCAGTAAATTGCCAATAAGCGAGGGAGTGCTGCGCCGCATGGGGTTATCGCGGTCCAGCAGTGGATCTCGAAATACGAATACAGCTCTGTGTAGCATACACGTGATATGCGGGGTCTACTGCATGCCCATCGACTCGTTTTGCCAGCCTGATCTTGTTTTCACGTTTCTCACATCAGTCCCGCAGAGCGTTTCCCAGTCCCATACGGCATTCGGCAGTTCCCAAAAAAGAAAAACCGTGTTGTAGGAGGATCTCAACACCGCCATGGCGCGAGAGCGCAAAAGAGACACTTGGCGCCGACGCCTTTTCGGGTCCAAAGACCTACCAGTGGCGGCCTCCTCGCAAGCGTACGATAGCAAGTCGGTTTCCTCTACCTCTGAGCTTGCACCCGCGGTGCTTTCACCAATTCGAGCGAACACGCCCGACCCAGCACCATCGGAACAGGTTAAGACACTGGAAACGCAGCAGCAAGAGCTTGAAACGCCGAACGATGTTTGGGCTGCAGCTTTTCAAAAGTTCCTGGAGAGCGATGGTGATCTGGCCAAAGCTTACGCTAAGCTTCTCAACCCTGCACATGAGGAGGATGCCACCAAATTCGATGTCGACTTCGTCGAGTCAACTGTCAAGAGGCTGGACAAAGAGCGAGATGAGAAGCAGTGGAAAGTTGCGTTTGCTGGCAAGAGCATCCATATCCGCTCCCAAGTCGAGAAGATGGTGAAGTTCCTGCTCTGGACAGACACCGTAGTGAAGCCTGCACTTAGCACTCAGCCATACGCAGCGTTGGCATGGTCCGCAGTTTCCATCTTTCTGCCGGTAAGATCAGCGTGCTCCAAGTCTGGTTTGCACACATACTAATATGAGTAGCTTGTGAAAGCAGGGACCGAGCTACACGAAACACTTTTGGCTGGTCTTGAAGAGGTCAACCGCATATTGGTGTTCTGGAAAATTTCAGAGAGCTCTATTTACCCATTCCAGTGTCACGCTAGAAGAAGCTTTTACGGCGTCTTCATCGACCTGCACCACCGAATCATAAGATACTATGCTCATGCGGTGTGCCATCTGTCATCAACCCAGCTTTCCCGAGCCCGGGAAAACCTGGTTGGATGGAATGGCTGGGAGGACGAGACCAGCAGCATCAATGAGTTGAACCGAAATTGTCAAAATTACCTCGAAGCTACTCAACGTAAAGCATTTAAAGATAGCATGGAGGCGCAGCTGGTCGAAATCCGCAACTCTCGATTGACTCTTGAAGACATTTCCAGGAGCTTGGAGGAAATACAGTTTCAATATGAAAACGAACTGGAGAGGAAGTTGCTAGGACACCTTCACGCAGATTTCAAAGGACATAAAAACGCCAACCCTGAGCGAGTTCAAGGAACTTGCGAGTGGGTCTTGCAAGATCCGAAATTCCATCGATGGCGTAACAACGCATTCTCGAGTCTCCTATGGATATCAGCTGGCCCTGGTTACGGCAAATCAGTGTTATCGAGGTCTCTCATCGATGAAAAACTACTACAGTCTCCAGCACGGGCTACAACTTCATCGGTCTGTTATTTTTTCTTCAAAGATGGCGACGAAAGGCGAAAAAGGGCATGTGACGCGGTTGCGGCCATTCTTCATCAGCTTTTTGCCCAAGATTTGACCGGAAGACTCATTAAGAAGGCATTAACGCCTTATCATCGCGCGGGTGCTGGCCTGAGAGATTCTTTCGACGAGCTCTGGGACATTCTCATAAGTTGCATGGATTCGCCGGACGCAGGAGAAATAATATGTGTTCTGGACGCCCTGGACGAATGCGAGAGATCGGAGAGACAGCGACTTACCAGCGAGCTCAGGAGATTTTACAATGCACATCAGAAAAATTCACAATCAACCTCGACGCTGAAATTTATCATTACGAGTCGTACTTGGAATGACATAGAAGTTTCGCTGGAAGACCTCTTCATGCCAATGCATCCCTCACAGAGCTCACACGTCAATGGAGATCAGAGGCTGCGCCGCATTCGGGGGGAAATAGAGCTGGTTATTGAGCAAAATCTTCCAGCCATTGCAGGACACCTTCCTGAGAGCGATCAGAAATTTCTCGGAAAACGTATGAAAGACATGGAAAACCGTACCTATCTTTGGCTTCGTCTGTTTTTTCAAATCATCAAAGAAGATCGCATGAACTACAGGAAGACATCAGACATTATTGATCTTCTCGAAAGTCTGCCTTCCGAAGTTTCAGAGGTCTACGAGAAAATTCTTCAACCTTTCTACGACAATCCGAAAACCAAGTTACTCTTTCAACTCATGTTAGCGGCGTCGAAACCGCTCACATTGAAGGCGGCGAACGAAGCTCTGACTTTGGTTCTTTCCACTAGATCACATCAATGGAAATGCAGAGGGGATATTGCCAGCGACTACTGGGGCGAAGACTTCCAAAGTGTAGTGCAGAACTGCACCGGGTTTCTGGTGGTAGTGACCGGGGTTGACACATACGAAGAAAAACTGTCGTTTTTGCATCAAACAGTCAGAGAATTCCTACTCGGTTCGAAGCCTACACCCAACTGCTGGAAAGGGCGGTTCAACATCACTGAGACGCAGATAACAATGTTCTCTACTTGCCTGAAGTCACTACGCTTTTTGTACCTCCCGCCCTTGCCCGACGAGGAGGACCAGAACCACAAGTTTGAACACTACGCAGCGAAAAACTGGCCCATATACTATGAGCTGCTAGATGAAGACGAAAAGGCAAAATACGACGATCAAGTCCGACTACTCTGCGATACCACGCAGCCCGGTACTGCCAAATGGTTGAGTTTCAATGGAGTTTTTCAACGTTTGGAGACGCTCAAACAGTTGCAAGCAGAAAACTTTGACTCTTCGAGCCTTGCTGCATTGTTTGGGTTTGGGCGGTTAGTGAAGAAGGTCAAACAGGCTGATGTTCTCGACTCTGTCCAAGCAAAGGACAACAAGGTCAGCCCTCTGCAAGCTGCGTCATGGAACGGAAAGTTGGATATTGTCAAAGAGCTTATCCGAAACAAAGCCGACATCGATTACGATACCATCAACATCGGTTCACCCATCGAATGTGCCGTTCGGAATGCTCACGTTGAGGTCGTCGAGTTTCTCCTTATGTGTACTCCTGCGCCAGTAATCAGGAAAGAGACCTTGGAATCTGCATCGAGAAGTCATCTTAGTAAGAGCTTACTAGAACTGATTTCGCAGAGAGATCCAGGCTTGGAAGTGTCAGAAATGCTGTTCAAGGTCGCAGTCGAAAATCGCTCCAGTGGCGGTGACGCATTAGAGTCACTCTTGCACGACCACCCAGATCTGAAACCGTCAGACAATACGATCATTATGGCTGTCAGGAACGAATCTTGTAATCCAAAGGTTTTGAAGATTCTTTTCGATAGGCACGACGATCTTCGTGTAACGGAGGAAATGGTGGAAGAAGCGTCCCTCAGATGGACTGACGGCTCGGAAGTACTGCTACTCCTATTCGACAGCAGCCCAGAGGTCAATGTGACCGATGATGCATTGGTTATGGCGGCTGGCAATGCAAATAATGGTGTGGCTATCATGAAGCTATTTCTCGAAAAGCGTCCCGGCCTAAACATTCCTCAAAAGGCTTTTCGCGCGGCTGCCGAGAACATAATTTCCAGTACAGAGATGCTTCGAATTCTATTCGAATCGAGGAACGGCGAACAAGTCACGTCTGACTTGATTATGGGCGCCATGAACAATTCCAAGCAAGGACAGGCCACCTTGGATTTCTTGGCAAGTCAAGATGGATTCAACATCACCCAAACCTGTGTTGAAACTTGGTTCCAAACAGAACAGAAGTTCAGCTTTTACGAAAACATAGCACAGGCTATGAGATTGGGTGGAGATGCGATCACGATCACGGAGCCTATGATGAAGAAAATTATTTCATGGGACCTAAACTATACGGACGCGTTTCTGAGAACCATCGGGTCGGACTTCGCTATTCCCATCACCGACGATATTTATAAAGAGTCATACCACTCTTGTCTCGTATCGAGAGATCGTCGAAAGGGGGCAAATCGCGGGTATCAGCACTTCAAGACCATGAAACTGCTTATGGGCGCTCAGAGACGCGACATTCGGATAAAGGGGGATGACGGTAATTGGCTCACAGAGGAGGAAGTCATGAACAAGCTGGATTCGTGGGAAAGAGAGCTCGATGAGTTTTTCAAGTAGGATGACAGGCATCATGGACAATGGCAACAGCTGAAGATGGGTAGGTTAGTAATTAGGAACTGGGACATTTGTGTATACATCTGATCATACACGCCTTTTCGAAATTGATTATCATCATGAGCAACTTTTGTCAAAATTGATGTCAGATTTTAGTTCGGTTAATGTGTCTTACCCTCTTGAGCTTTGCTTACGGATGCTTCCCCCTTCCCATTTTTCGTCAAGATCAAAGAAGCTACAAAGTCACACTATTTCCGATAATTCCAAAACGAGATTTTACGATTCATACGCGATCAACTTTGTCCTCGAAATGTCACTCCCACTCTCCCTCGGCCAGCACTTCTTCCAAGCCAACGGCATCCACTTCAACTACCTCATCCGCGGCGCCGGGCCCCTCTCAGTCATCCAATCCGTCGGCTGGGGTCTGTCAGCATCTTACCTCTGGAACGGCCTCGACCCGCGCCTTGAAACCACTCGCACCGTGTTGTACTTCGAACCCCGCGGCAATGGCGACTCCAGCAAAGCAGACCCATCGACCATGAACGCGAGGACCATGGTCGAGGACCTGGAACACCTCCTATCTCACCTCGGTCTCAAAGCGTTCCCGGTTCTCATCGGCCACTCACACGGCGGCGCCATCGCCTTGCGCTATGCCCAGCTGTACCCGGACAACGTCTCCAAGCTGCTTCTTATCGCGCCGCAGGTGATGGACTGCGCTCCGGGACATGTTAGGGCCTGGATGGAGAAGCGCAAGGATGATGAGGCGTATGCTCCTTCTGTGAAGAAGCTAATTGAAATCGCGAAGGCTGGCGGGCCGAAGGATGATGAGCACTTCAGGGAGTCTCTGGATTCGATGCTAGTCTGGTGGTTCGCTGATGTGAAGAACGCTGATGTTCTGAGACGGAACATGGCCGGGCCTGTTGCAAGTAAGAACCCCGCGACTGCGTCAGCGTGGCAGACGAACCGGAATGATATGTCTGAGGAGAACACGCTGCCTCATATCAAGGATGCTGGATTGGTCAAGGCTGAGACGCTGATTCTTCAAGGAGAAGAGGATTCGGTTTGTAGCGGGGAGGGAGCACAGGCTGTTGCTGATGGTATCAAAGGCTCTGAGATCAAGCTTTTTGCGGGAGCTGGGCATTTTCCTTGGATAGAGGCGCCGGAGGAGTTTTGGAAAGAGGCGGATACTTTCGTGAAGCTATAAAGCTTTGGATGTATAGCAAGTTCATTGCCATCGAGAATTGATCGATAACTGTAGTAGCGTACTGTGCCTGGTGTAGAATAAAGTCTCGTTCAGTGCTAATATCCAGGCGAGTATACTTCTCGCCGATCGATTGGATAGGGAAAATCATAACAGTAACCGCAGGTATTGCTATAAAGATAGATGACGTTAGTGATTGGGGCGACACAGACAACAGAGACAGAGATGACGCAAAAGGGAAAGAAGCAGTGATGAAAGCAAAGACAATAGCCTAAATTATGATATCAAAATTGTAGGTATAATTTACGCAATACTCTGCCTCAATGACTGGAAGTAAGCAATAGGTGGCATATGCCATTAAATGAGATACAAGCTACAATGCTCCGCACTTAATGATTTTGAAGTCGAGTTATTATTTCCCTCAAGTCTTTCATCATACCCAAGTTGTCGAATTCGTCCAGTATCTCAAGACATGCCATCCCAACTTCCACATCTCAAACCACCAGATTACTGAACACCCCCGAACATGATATATCAAAGTTCTTGCCAAGAAGAAACTCTGATATCGCGATTCTCCACGTCATGCCATTCATCAATTGCCGTTACCCACCGATAGGCCTTTTGCCGTACTCCGCGAGCCCGACGGCCAACTGCCGGGTCGCCGGACTACCTCCGCCGTAGATACTTGAACACGGCAGACCCGGGAACATGTCCCTCGCCAACCCGGCCGTTTCTTCACCAGATAACTCATCTTTAATTTCATACAAAACATAAGACGAATTTACTCTCCCCTCTCCAGAACCATCCACGGCATCACCCACACAAACCACCATCACACCAAAATGTCCGACCCAGCCTACGCCGACCAAATCGCCTACTTCAACACCATCCCTTGGGTCTCCGCCACCCTCCGCGAGCTAGGGCTCATCTCCATGCCGCCCATCACCCGGCACTTCGACCCCGCCCTCCGCGCCTCCAAGTTCTGGGGCGTCACCCTGCACAGCAAAGCCACCATCCCTTACTTCATCGGCTGCTTCCACTCCCCTCCCTGTTCCACGCCCTCCGATTCCGCACCCCTTGAGGAGCGGTACATCGCCCACGTCCGCTTCTTCCTCAAACTCTCCCACGGACTAAGCACCCTCGAGCGCGAGCGCGTGCACGGCGGCGTCGTGGCCTCCATCTTCGACGAGTGCGCTGGCGCGGTGGGGTTCGTGAATAAGATGTACGGGAGCAGCGCCCACCCCAAGGCAATCAATCAAGTTTGAGGCTCAAACTTGACTTAATTGCCATATTGTGATGCTATACTTAATTAATTACTAATTAATTATAAGTAATTACTAAGTGAAGCTATTTAGACCTACTAAGTAGTGAAATTATACCCCTCTTATACTATTACTTTATATATTATAACTAGTATTTTTAGCTTTTCTACTTTTATTACTAACCTCTATAAAGTCTAAGTAAGAGATATAGTACTAAATACTTTCTTATAGTTAGATAACTATAAAAGTATTACTAATATACTTAATATTAGTTTACTTAAGTAAGGATATTTTTTTCATAAGTAAACTACTAATTAATAGGATTATAGTTAGTTTACTTCTATAAACTTAAATACTTCTCTAACTTACTTACTTTTTTATTATCTTTTTTTTTAAGTATAGTAGTTTCTATTTAAACTTACTACTTAAAGTTATTTAGATTATAAAGTTTTAAACGTTAGCTTACTATTAGTTAAAATATCTCTTTAAAGCTAACTTAATATTAGATACTTATTCCTATTAATAAAGAGATTATTAGTTCTTTTCTATATATTTTATATTAAAACTAAAGTAGAGGAGTAATATAGTAATATATAGAGGTAACTCCTCTATTAAAGTATAATACTTATCTAGCTTCTTCTATTTATTATTGATAGAAGTTTTTAAGTACTATTAGTTATTACTACTTATCTCTTCTAAATTAAAGATACTATTAATATACTCTTAATAAGTATAAGTAAATAAAAAGTTCTTATTAAGCTATTTTTAAGATACTTATAATATTTAAATATATAATAAGACTTACTAATATACTAATTAAATAGATCTTTAAAGTATTTCCTATAAAAAAGCTTATAACTCTTTTAATTTAAGATCTTAAGAATTCCTATTACTAATATTATTATAGAAAGTTTTCTAATTTTTAAAGTAACTTAGAAGATACTCTATAGTAGTAATTACTTCTTAAAGTCTACTATATAAACTATTTTATCTAAAACTTTATATCTAAAATATAATCTTCTAAATAAGTTTTAAGATTATTATAATCTCTATTAACTATAGCTAGTTATTAGAAGTTAAGATATCTTAAGTTAGTATAAAATCTTTAATATTTTAAGAAGAATAGAAATTATTTACTTTATCTTTAAAGTAAATTATATATTTAATTATAAAGTATATAGAGTTTTATTTTATAATATTATCTTAGATTAGTTTAACTTCTCTAAATATCTACTAAAAGAGAAAAATATTATTAAATTACTTAGATCTTTTTAATATCTTATAAAATGAATTCTTAAACCTCTATATATATTATAATAAAACTCTTATAAACTTTATAATATTATAAAGTTTACTAATAAAGCTAATCTTTTACTAATACTTAAAATTAGCTTTATCTTACTATAGAAGAATATATATATCTAACTATCTCTTAAAGTTCTTAGAGTTTTTACTAAATAAAAAGGTTTTTAATATAAAGTTAAAGATATACTTAAAGTAATAAATCTTTTTAGCTTAAATATCTTATTTCGTTTTTATAGAAAAGTTAAGTTAAGAGATTAAATTTATTATATAAATATTATATAAACTTATATTATTAGAGATTAAAGTTCTTATTTAGTTTATAATACCTTAATCTTAAATAACTTCTTTAAGAATATTTATAAGGTAAATACTATTATAAGCCTTAAGTTATTTCTTTATAGTAATTAAATATACTTAAAAACCTTTCTCTCTAGTAATAAAGTATATAGTAATATTTATAATAGCTTATTCGTTTAAAGAAATCTATAGATTAAAAGCTAAATAGATTTTAGAGTTAGTATATAGAGGTTCTTACTATATAACCTCTTTTTAATACTTCTAAATACTATTAAGTTTAAGAACTATTAATATAGTAAACTATAGTAATATTTTTTAGCTTTATACTAATACTAGAGATTATATTTTAAAAGATAAAGTTCTTATAGATAATAAAAAGAAAGTTAATATCTATAGTTAATAAAATAAATAATAACTTTCTAAATACGTTTTATATATTTTTTATTAAACTAATAAAATTTAAATACTATCTCTTATATAGGATATTATTAAGTTTTTTAGAACTTTCTAAACTAATAAGTAATACTTTAATCTCTTTAGTATAGTTCTTTTTAAAATATTTTAAAGTAGATAAAGTTACTTTAATATTAAGAATAATCTACTTATTTTTAAAATTATAGTAATAATAGGTTTAGTAACTAGTTTTTAGTTAACTATCTAGTTAGTAGAGAATAAAATATTAGCTATAGCTTCTTATCTAGTTTATCTTCTCTTTTATACTTTTTCCCTAAAGTTTTAACTCTTATATATATATTTTATTATTTATTATAACTTTAAAGAGGTTGTTAAAAAAACATAGTTAAATAGGAGGTAGTTTTTACTTTACTTAAACTATAATATAATAAATTTAAGTTTTAAGAATTAGTTAAAAGTATTTAGAAGAAGGGTAAGGGTTAAATAGAAAACTATTAGTATAGTAAATATTTAGTATAAAATAAGTAAAGTAAAAGAAAAAGTAGTATTAGTAATATTTTTACTTTTATAATATATTTAAGAGATACTAATAGATAATAAGGATAGAAGATAATAGTAGTAAAATAATAGATTTAATATAGATCTCTAAAAGATCTTATAAAGTAGATTTTAAGCTCTCTAAGAGGATTAATTAATACTTAAGCTAAAGTAAGAGGTTAGAGAACATTATACTAAGTTTAGTATAGTAATATTAACTTAAGAGAAAAAAAAAGAAAAAGCTAGATAGATAAAAGTATAAAGGTATTTAGAGACTATAAACTATAGTTAAGTTAAACTAATAGAAGAAGTACCTAAAAGTAAGTATAATATTATTATATTACTTTTACTTACTTTTTCTAAGATCTCCTTTTCTAATCCTTTAATAAGTATTTACTAAGTTTTCGTTATAGAGGGTTCTATACTTTATCTCTATAAGGTTCTCTATCCTTTTAACTTAGTCTAGCTAAGTTATCCTTAAGCCTTTCTAGCTTAGATAGCTAGACCTTTATAATTATCCCCTTTCTAATTATAGTAGTCCTTATTATAGAGTAGGATTAATAGTAAAGTAAGAACTTCTACTATCTATAGTAAGCTCTTATAGTTACTATTATTATTATAAACTACCTCTATTATCTATATAGTAGCTAGCTACTATATATTTACTAAAACTTCTTTATTTATTAATATTATTATTATTACTATAAGTTTTATAACCTTACTTTTAAAGTTATATTATTTAGTATTTTAAGTTCTTTTAAAAGGTCTCTTCTATTCTTTGAAGAAAGAAATTATTTTTTATAAGCTTTTATATCTTTTATTCTAAGATATTTTATTCTTTATTTAGTAAGCTTTCTTTAAATAATAGTTTTATAATAACTTTATTTTTTATTTTATTTATCCTCTTTCTAAGGCCTCTAGCTGTTTACTATGATTTTTACCTACTTAGAGCGACAGACCTCCTAACTCTACGCCTCCTGATAATATATATAGCCTTTAGTCATATAATCGTAACTCTCCTAACCTCAGCCGCACTTATATATATATATAACTTCACTATCTTTAACTTCACTTTAGTAATAATATAGTTTATAATTACTTAATTACTTAATTACTAACTACTAAACTATTAACCTATCCTCTCTCTCACGTATTACTTATGCTACTAACACTATCTCTATTACTACTTCGCTATCTACTATTAGCTATGTTATTATTAGTAACGCTCTCTCTATTTAGTATAAAGTATACTTACTAATATTCCCCTACTAGGCTTATACCTAAGCCTAGGCTATATCTACCTTAGTATTATAGAGGGTTTACATAAAGAAAAGCTACTCTTTAGGATAGCTAGAGATATATATAGCCTCTACTTTAAAGCTATTAGAGGTATTTATTACTTTAATTATAGCGTAGAGAGGGTCCCTTTTAGAAGTATTCTTAAGAGCTTTATCTAATACTACTATAATAAAGCGCTTCTAATTAGAGTTAGAATACTTACTAAAGTTAAAGGCTTTATTTAATATATAGATATTATTCTATATAGTGATATCTTTAGCTATTTTTTTAAAGAAGGGTATACTTAGTATAAGGTTAGTATTCTTATATTCTTTATATAGTATAGATATTATAAAGATACTTTAGAATTTATTATAGGTTATAAAGTAAAGAAGAAGAAGAGGGAAGGGTATAAGGCTTTATACGTAGTAGTAGAGCTTTTTATACTTCTAGCTATAAGAACCTCTTATAATAACCTCTTTAGTTAAGAAGTTATCTCTATTTAGTAGCGTTACTAAGCTATAAGAGCCTTAGTAACCTATTTAGCCCTAATATAATCAGCCTTACTATATATAGCACTACTAGCCTTACGCTATATAGCTAGTACTATTGCTATTTTACTAGTCTATTTAGCTAAGGCGTACGTTTAACTTTATATAGTGATATTTAGAGGGTTTGCCTGCTAGTAGGAACGTATAGGGTTTCTATACTATTTTCTTTAATTAGTAGAGGGTATAGGTTAAAGTGCCTATATAGTGTTTCTAAAATTATACTTACGTATAGGGTGAATTTTGCTGTAGTCTTTTTGCAAGGGGGCTACGTCATAACTATAAACTTAATCCTCTTTCTAAAATAAGTATATTATAAAACTTTTTAGAATATAAAATAATAACTACTATTATTAATTTATTATACTTACTTTCTTATTTTTAGTAGCTTTTACTATAGTAAATAACTACTATTTTACTATCTAAATTTATAGCTACTTTTATAACTATTTAATAATACTTTATATCTATCTATAAAGTAGTACTATTTTTCCTACTTAAAGTTAGTTTTTCTTCCCCTTTATTATATTATATTATATTATAATAACTTTTATATTCTATAAGTTTTTATTAAGCTTTTATAGAGCTTTCCCCTTCTAATACTACTTTTATATCTAATATTATAAGTATTAAGACCTTAATCTTCTATATCCTTATACTATATAAGCTTAACGCTTTAGTAAAGAATAGTAGTATCTATTAGTATAACTAATTAAGTAGTAGTAAGCTTTATATCTTTTATACTTTATAACTTTACTAGACTACTAAAGTAATATATACTTATATAACTATAAGTAATACTACTTATTAGATATATTACTTATATAGTATTAAGTACTATAAAGTAAGTACTTAGTAACTCTTTATTAAAGTATTAAGCTAATTCTTTATATAACTAGATCTCTAATTACTTTATTAATAATACTTAAATCTACTAGAACTAGGTTAAGCGTTATACTACTTAGATTAAAGCTAGTAATTATTATTAGTATAAGATTTACTATATATATATTATAATTACTAATAGTTAGTTACTTCTCTTAATACTTTATAAGTAGTTAGTACACCTTATTAAGCTTTAACTTAATTTTTAGTAGTATAATAACTAGCTATTATAAATAAATATTAAAGAGACTACTACTAATTATACCTAAGTATATCTAAAGATCTAGCTTAAAGTATATAACTTCTTATATTTTATATCTTTTATTAATAGCTAATAGTTATTTTATAGAATACTTACTAAAAGAAAGATAAAGCTTTTATTAAGTAAACTTATTTTTAGCTTAAGAACGCTCTACTTTAGTACTTTTAGAATAAGAGTTACATCTTTAATTAAACTTAGTTCCTTAATAAGCTTAATAATATTTTAGAAAAGTATCTTTTAAGTAATAATCTTTATATATTTAGCTTATTTACTTAAAACCTCTCTAAAGTTTAAGTTTCTTAAATACTCTATAACTCTTAAAAGTATACTTTAGTTATAATCTTTAAATATATTAGTTTTAGTCTTATTCCTTAACTTAATACTTATAAAGATATTAATACTTCTTCTATGAATATTTATAAGAACCTTATTAGTTTTAAAAATAAAGATAAGTTTTTAGAAAGTAAGAGTAGTAATAATAGAAATAATAAATATATTAGTCCTAATAATAATAGTATTAGTAAGGATTTAAGTAATTTAGAAGATAAATCTTAGTAGTTTTTAGTAGATCTTTAGTAAATATATAATAACTTTCTTTAAGAGTTCTTAGTTAAATACCTATAGGTTTATATATTACTTCTAAGAAGTAGTTTTTAGAGGTTTTTTTATAGTTAATTAACTTTTATTATTTCTTTATACTATTTATTATCCTACTTATAGTATAATTTATATTATTACTTCTTAAATCTTATATAGATTTATAAAGTATTTACTAAGTATTCTTCTAGCTTTTAGGTATTATATTCTACTAACTAACCTTTCTACTTTATTAAATATAAGAAGTTTACTAATACTTCCCTCTATAATATAATATCTTTAACTTCTTATTCTTTAAAATCCTCTTCTAGGTTTAAAAACTATTTTTTAGTAAACTTTTAGCTATATTATAGCTCTAGTAAAGTAATAGAGAAGATATTATATACTTTATTATATTTTTCTAAAAGCTATACTTTATAAGTATTAAAACTTATAACTTCTATAACTAGTATAAAAATAAATTATAAAGTAAGTTTTTACTAACCTTTTATGAAGTAGAAGTTCTTTATTAAAAGTTTTATAATATCTCTAATACTATAAAATTATACTTTCTTTTTAGTATTAGTATTTTTAGCTTATATATTTATTATATACTACTAATTTTTAGCTATCTTTTAGTAAACTTCTATTAGCTTCTTAAGCTTTCCTTTAAACTTTTAGGTCTTAATTTTAATACTTAATAAGTAGTAATTAATTATTTAAAGATAGTAACTTATAAAGGCTTTAAATAAAGATATATTAATAATAATATATTTACTATTATTATATAAAAACTTAGCTTTAATTAATTATATTACCTACTAATTATATAAGCTTTTACTAAACGTTAAGAGATATATTATTAAAGTCTAATATATTCTTTTAGTCTACTTATCTATTTATAGATATTATATAGTAGAAATATATTTTTCTATATCTTAAGTTTTAGTTTAGTCTTATTAAAACTAGCTACTAATTAGCTTATTTTAATTATTAATAATAGCTTTAAGTATATTATATTAGTATTTAATCTCTTAATATAGGATCCTTACTAAGCTTATAGTATTAAGTCACTTAGTTATTACTAGAAAGTAAGCTACTTTAGTTATTTAATATATAACTACTAAGATTATGTTATATATAATCTTATTATCTTAGTAACTCTCTAATAAGCTAGTTAAGAAATCTAAGGAAATTTATTAGAATAAGTATATTAGTATTTCTAGTACTTATAGTAACTTATATAGTTTATATTATAGTATATATACTCTTTAGGAGTATAAATACTTAGTAATATATTACTATATATCTTCTATTAAGTATAGCTAATAAAACTTCTATAGAATTAGTTCTACTATTTTATTTACCTTTATATACTTTAATCTAAGTATATTATAATGTTAGCAGTCTAGTTAACCTATATAAGTAGGTATTATAGTTCACTCTATACTTTTTTTTATAGTATTAAAACCTAATAATAGCACTTTAACCTATAACTAATCTTAATAAAGTAAATAAATAAATCTTAGTATAACTAGTTGTTAATACTTAGCTTAACTTATCTCTAGCTATATAGAAGAGGGTAAGTAAGTAAGTAAGTAAGTAGTAGAGTAGTAAAACATACTAGTAAAAGCGTTATTTATAATACTATCGTTTATAAGAGCGTTATTTACAACGTTATAAAGGTATTATCTATAACATAAAATACTAATAGTACTTAACTAGAGCTTAGTAATAGCTTAAACTTATACTTAAGGGTATAAACTTAATAGTATAACTCTTTATAACTATAGCTAAAAGGGTTCTTATAGCTATAGTATAAGAACTTAACTATTTAAATAAGGTTTTAAGCTTATTCTTTATATCCTCTTATATATATAATAACTATAATATCCTTCCCCCTCTTTAAATATAAGTATAAGCTAAATAAAGCTAAGTTAGATAACTTAATTTATAAGACTAATATTAGGGATATTAAAAGCTCTAGCTATAGCTTATTTACTTATATTAATAAAATAACCCTTCTTAAATTCACCTAGCTATACTTACTTAAAGCTATAACTAATAAAAATAATTTATAGTAGTTATATAGTTTTAAGATTAATATAGATATAGTTAAAGTTATTAATAATAATCCTAACGTTTATAAATACCTTATAAGTTTCTTTAAAATAGCTAAAGTAGCTTAAGAGGTTAGTAAGTTAAGAAAAGTAAATATATATAGCGAGATTATAACTAATAGTAGTAAGGCTCTTTATTAAGACTATGTAGTAAGATAGAAGACGTTATATAGCGTAATAGTATAGAGGCCTTAAGGCTACTATACCTAGTAGAGTAGCATAAATATCTAAATAGCAGAAGAGATAATAGAAAATAGGCGTAGATTAAATATAGCGTGAGAGATAGAGGAAACTAACGAGAGATAGAGGAGACTAATAGAGATAGAGGTAGCTAGAAGAAGATAGCTAAAGCTTATTATAATATTTAAAGTTAGAAGAGCGTAGAGGTGAAGATAATATCTAAGTTTAAACTATAGTTATATAACTTAAAGGTTATTAGTAGAAGGCGAGGGGACTAGTCTAGCTTTTATAGTTAATACTAGTTAAATTTCATAATATAAGGCTAGTAGCCCTAAGTATATTATAATAGTTTCTTAAGATTTTATAGTAGAGAGATCCTTCTTCTAAGATAATAAGTCTTTTTCTAAACTAAAAGATATTATTTTTATTAAGTTAGTACTTTTAGTATCCCTTAATATCTTAGTAAATATTAACTATAATTTCTCTATAGAAGTAGTCTTCAGTTTATAGTCCTCTAACTATCTATTTAAGATTTATATTTAGTTATAATATATATACTATTTTATTTTAAATAAGTTCCCTTATTATAGTATATAAGATATACTACTTTAGTATAATAACTTTAGCTTTTTCTAAGTCTTCGAATATATTACTATCTCTTTATAGAATAGTTAGTATAATATCTATATATAATTTTAAGTAGGTAATAGCGTTAATATATATACTTTAATATAATAAATTATTAATACTCTTTATAAAGTAGTATTAACCTAAAGGTAAAGATCTCTTTACTTTAAAGCTAGTTTTTTACTAAAGTTCTTATATACTTTACTAAATAGCTTAAATATAAGTTTTTATAATAACTATAATTCCTTTAAACTTAGTAATATATTAGTAATTTATTACTAAAAGCTAGCTAATAAGCTTAAGCTTCTTCCTAAAAGTAGGGAGTATATTATCTATTTTAAAGTTTTTTACTATATAGTTAAGGCGTTAAAAAAGTCTATCTATTAAATTAATAACTTTTAATCTATATTAGATTTTAAAGTTAAATATTAATAAATAGTAGACCTATTATATTAGCTTTCTATAAATATTATATATAGGTATAGTAAGTATTTCCTTTAGTACTATATAATCTATAAGTACTAAGAATTTCTTAAGGAGTCTTTAAATATATTATACTTAATAATCTAAGCTTTTTATAATAATAAGAAGTTCTTATTACTTTATAGTTTAATACTTTTCTATATCTAAAAACTTCTTTAATTAGAAAGTTATTAAGTACTAAACTATACTATACTTTTATAAAAATATACTAAATACTACTTAAGTAGATATATCTATCTTAACTTTAGTTTTTAGCGCTAAGTTATAATATTATAGTATTAAGGTTTCAGTAAATACTCTCTAAAATATCTTAAATATAGTCTATATCTCCCCTATCTAAATAAAAGCTCTTAACTTTATACTATTTTAACTTCTTTTTAATATACTATTTATAAAAGCTAAAGAATATTTAGATATCTCTAAAGGACTTTAATATTAGTTATTTAGTAACTACTTAGGCTTAATCTAAGTTTATCTTAATACTATCTTAAGTAATATAGAACCTAAAGAAATCTACTTCTATTTAATAGAAATTATACTTCTTTAGTTTTATAAATAGCTTAATAGCTTTTAAGTAGTATAAAACTATATATAAGTTCTTTATATACTATTTCTTAGTATTTAAATAGATTAAGATATTATTTAAGTATATAACGTAATAAATATCTAGAAAGTTAGTAAGTAATAAATAAATATATACTTAGAAAGTTATTAGAACGTTAGTAAGTCTAAATAGTATTACTATATACTTAAAATACTTATAATAAGTCTTAAATATAATCTTCTATCTATTTACTTTATTAATTATAATTCTATAATATACTTTACTTAAATTAATCTTAAAAGTAAACTTTATACTAATAAGCTTATTTAGAAGTTTACTAATTAATAATAAAAAGTATTAATCTTTTATTATAATTTTATTTAGTTCTCTATAATCTATATATAACTATAAATTACTATCCTTTTTAAGTATAAATAAAACTAATACTTTATTAGAGCTAGTTAAGTAGTAAATATATCTAGCTATTTCTATTTCTTAAATATATTTAGTAAGGGTCTATAGTTATTCTATTAATATAAAGTATATTAGCTTATATAGAAGTTCTTTATTAAATTTAAGCTTAATATAATATACTACTCTTATTAGTTTAAAAACCTTCTTTATATTTTTATTATTAAAAATATCTATAAAGGACTAAAGTTTCTTAAGAATATTCTTTTTATACTTCTTATTTAATAAATCTTTACTTAAAGTATTAATATCTTTCTTATCTAATACTAAAGTTTCTATTAAGTATATTATATAAGTTTTCTAGTTATTCTTTATAATCTTTTATACTATTACCTCTAGCTTAATAAGTAAGATATAATTATATAACTAAGTATAGTTAAGTATAAGTATTTATATAAATACTTTCCCTACTTATTAAGTTATTAAATAAAAAGATATCTCTTACTCTCTTAAGATATAATTTAGCTATAAACGCTCTCTAAATCTTCTATAGATAGCTTTAGCTTTTAATTAAAAAGAAGGTAAGTTAGTAAACCTTACTAATAGGTATAAGTCTCCCCTAAAAGTCTATTAACTTTAAGGTTATAACGCTAGTAGCCTCTTTTAATAAGAGTTTCTCTATAAAGTTTTCCTATATAAAGTTAACTATAGTATAAATATCTATATTAACTACTAATTTAACTTTATTATATACTTAAAGTATAATTACTTAACTCTTAATAGTTTATTTTATAGGAACTAAGGTAATTTCTAGTATAATACTTTTTAAAGTTACTTTTACGTTTACTTATTTCTTAAGTCTTTAGTATTAGTTATATAAAGAACTATAATAATATTAATCTTACCCTTTCTTAAGTTTAAGTTTTAATTACTACTTATAAGCTATATATAAAGTTTAATATAATTAGGGGAGATATACTTATATTCTTTATAATTATAGTACTAAGTTCCCTAGAGATTAAAAAACTTACTATTAAAACTAGGTATTATATAAAGGTTTAGTAAATAGTTATTCTAAGATAAGGTCTCTAAATAGTACTCTTTTAAGTCTATTAACTAGAGAGCTTATAAGCTACTTTTATAAAAGTAATCTAAAGAGCTTAAATATAGTTACCTATATAACTTAAAATAGCTAGTAAACTTTCTTATATATCTTTTTTTTATAATCTCCTATAGTTTCTATATATATAAAGCTATAATATATATATTAGTATAATTAATATCTTACTTAAAAAGTTTATCTTTTAAGGTTTTAATAAAGCCCTAAAAGAAAGTATAAGCCTTTATATTACTTAAGCTTAGTTTACTAAAAGCTTAGTTAATAGACTCCTAATAAGCTTAATATATAATAAGTTTCTTATTATCCTTCTAATAATACTATCTTAAAGTATTATAGTAGTTTTATTCTTAGAGTTTAAGTACTATATACTACTTTTTTATAAAAACTCTAAAGTCTTCTTATATAAAGTTAACCTACTTTCTTAATATATCTATAAGTATTTACTAATAAGTTTATTATTCTATCTATAAAGTATACTTTATTATACTTAAGGCTTACTAGATATACTAACTATTAGAGTAGCTAAAGTAGTACTTATATACTTCTTTTATTATAATAAGTTAATTTTCCTTTTTTATACTAATAGATTTACTAATAAAGTAAGCTATATTATAGTTTAAAGGTTTCTTATAAACCTTAAGTAATTATTTAGTAATTATTTAGTTACTTAATATAGTAGTAATTAGCTTATATTAGTTAGTTATTATAGTTATAATCTATTATATTAATATTTAGCTAGTAGCTTTATTTAGCCTTCTAGCTTAAGCTAGTTTATTAGCTATAGCTATAGATATCTAGCTTTATAGCTTATCTAATCTATAAAGAGAGGTCTTATATTCCCTATTCTCCTATATATACTTATTATCTAGTTAGTAAGTATTTAGTATAAATAGCTTATCCTTTTTAAAACCTCTAGCTTTACTTAAAGTATAGCTTCTTACCTCACCTTATTAATTTATATTATCCTCTAATTATTTATTAAGGTTATTTTCCTTATATAGGCTTATATAAGTTATCTTACTTAATACTTAATAAATACTAAATATAAGTTCTTTAATCTAATTAATAAATATTACTTAAGTATATAGCGTTATTATTATTACTAACTTTCCTAAAGTAAAATAAAAATAAAAGAATTATAAAGGTATTTAGAAGCTATAAGCTATAGTTAAGTTAAACTAATAGAAGAAGTACTTAAAAGTAAGTATAATATTATTATACTACTTTTACTTACTTCTTCTAAGATCTCTTTTTCTAATTTTTTAATAAGTACTTACTAAGTCCTTATTATAGAGGGTTCTATACCCTATCTCTATAGGGTTCTCTATCCCTTTAGCTTAGTCTAGCTAAGCTGTCCCTAAGCCTTTCTAGCCTAGGTAGCTAGACCCTTATAAAAAGGAGGTAATTTATACTTTACTAAGGGGGGTCTTATTAGAAGTAGAGGGTAGATGAGGAAAGGTAAGAAAGGTTAAGGATATTTAGTAGTAGAATATTTATTTAATCTATATTATGATCCCTATTAAAAGAGTTAAGGCAATTAATTAAGTTTAGGCTTAAACTTAAATTAATTAACTAGTAATAGCTTTATATTTAATTAATTAATTGATTAAACTTGACAAGTTTACTTGCCTTGCGGGGAGCGCTATACGGGAGGATGGAGATGCTCCCGCATGTGACAAGGACGTTGGAGCTGGAGTACCGGAGGGCGGTGCTGGTGGGGGCGGTGGTG